>JANCOA010000057.1:13221715-13238108 GCA_024363135.1 Leptodoras oyakawai | reverse complement strand
CAGCACTGCAGTGACACTGATGTGGTGGTGGTGTGTTAGTGTGTGTTGTACTGGTGTGACTGGATCAGACACCTCAGTATCACTGCTGGACTGAAAATAGTCCACTAACCAAAAATGTCCAGTCACCAGCATCCTATGAACACTGATGAAGGATTAGAAGCTGGGTGACACAAACTGTGCAACAACAGATGAGCTACTGTCTCCGACTTTACGTCTACAGGGTGGAGCAATATGGTGGATGTGTCTCAGAGTGCACATTAAGTGAACAGTGTTTATAATCTGTTGTGTCTGATCCACTCACACCAGTACATCACACACTAACACACCACCACCACATCAGTGTCACTGCAGTACTGAGAATGATCCCCCACTCAAATAATATCTGATCTGTGGGGGTCCTGAGCATTAGAGAACAGAGTAAAGGGGACTAAAAGTGAGTAGAGAAACAGATGGACTACAGTCTGTAATTGTAGACCTACAAAATGCAGCTACATGGTAAGTAGAACTGAAAATATGAACAAGTGTACAGAAAAGGAGGTGGTCATAATGTTATGCCTAATCGGTGTATATGCCACTGGAAATACTTACATGAATTTGGAAGCCATAGTTGCGTTGAGCTTGGTGCTCTGTAACATTATAGCATGTGCTGAGGTCGATTTCACCATCGAGATCTGATGCCTATTAATAGAAAGATAAAAAAAATTAATTAATTAAGCTGGCAATCCAGGGTAAAAAGCTCACAGGACATTCATGTCAAAATAAAGAAAGAAGAATTACCTCCTCTGCAATCGAATCCTTATAATATCGCAGGCTGTGGTCCGTCAGTACAAACCAATACTTCTTCCACTGAAAACGAGTTAAAAGAGTGAAAGGCTTAAAAGAGTCTCACATGGCTGTTTAGGTGCATAAATGCTTAGGAAGACATTTAGCCTGCTTTTTAAAGCCCCCCAAATAAAGCAGAGGGATGGTAACCTTTAAACTTTTACCCATTGAAGCAAGACTATCAAAGTGTAGCTCTGCCCTTTGCGAAGCTCCAGTCAGCCCTTTGAGAGTGATGCAACTAAGGCAGCAGCAGTTATATACAGTAGTCTGATACATGCACCATAGATGGGTGATGAAATACAATATATACGAATTGTTTTATGCTTAAAATACAGTAACTGCTGGAAAAGGAGCTACCTTAACCCAGGATGTCCTGACACATGCTTAATGGCCACTGCTTATTTTACAGGTTTGATAAATTAGAGCTTTGGATATAACAGATATATCCAAACATGCTAGCCCTCGGGCATGAGCATGATGCTCTGCAGTAAGGAAAAGAAAAAGCTATGGGGCAAAAACACAGATGGCGTTGACCAACACAGAGATGCAGATAGTGTCGAAATGTCAGGAACCAGGCGAGACAGGAGTGCTGAGCCAAATCCATAAAAAACATGATCTAGCTGTTGAGAAAATATGCATACGGGTGAACATTCAAAGCATGTACTCTCACTGGTTCCTGACTTTTCATACACCCTGTTCATACACTGACTTAAACGTATAAATGCCATGGAGCAGGTTCTCATAGGGAAACATAAATTAGTATTGAATTGCATCCAGAAACTAGGATAAACAAACTTTTCAACAGACTTGACTATATATAAAAAACAGGCCACCTACCTGGCCTTGCTCATCAAGTTTCACCATCCAGCCTTTCTTGAAATTCAGCAAGTCGGGCTGTAAGCAAAAAAAAAAAAAAAAAAAAAGTGTTTAATAGTTATCAAACCTCCACAAGAGCAATTCAACCAGTGCAGTTTATGCCCATCGTTGATATCACACACAATACAACATGCAGAAAAATTTTTATAAGCACCGGATGCCCCGTGTGCCGCACGCTTTTTCATTCTGCAATCCTGAACGCGTTAGCAGGTTTTTTTTTTTCCTGGAGCTGGTGTCTTAAAGAAAACCTTTAACCACACATGATCTGCAACAGCCATTCAGACATTCCCACAGTGAGAACCAGGAGATACCCAAACAGTGTTCTGGACCTTTAAGCTCTTACCCAATAGGTGTGCAATACTCTTGTTTGACTCATTTGCCAACTGCTTCAAAGATTTCTATCCCAGAGCAAAAAGCAGAACACCAAGCTGCATGCGTTTCAGTTTTCTGTATCTCAAATATTTGTTAAGTAGAAATAAACACTTGGAAGTGATTCACACGGTGGATGTAAAACTCAAATCAGGCATTTGTGCATCATGGACAGAAATGCAAAGTGCAGAGAGTGTAAAAAAAGAAGTGTAGAAGTGTATAGAAGGGTACACAAACACTTTAATTACCACTCAGATCTGAATAAACAAATGCAAACACACCCACATTCACTCAAGGCTACAATCAATCAGAGAGTGTAAGAAAAAAAAACAAACAAAAAAAATACAACACAGATAGACATATGAAGTGGAACAGAAGGGATTGGAATGTGTAGTTCAATGCAGGGAGGATATAGAGATGACCTGGGTATGAGAAGGGAGGATGCTACACCCAGCAGCACACACGGGAGGATTAGGATATCTGTGTTCTCACAATAACAGAAAAAAGATGCCAGAGAGAAACAAGTTGGCAATCAGGATTAGTCCGGGTAGACAGTAATGAAATTTACCAGTGAAACACCATTTAGACAGGTACAAGGAATGCCCAACAAAAACAAGTGATCCTACAGAAGGTATGAAGATACAAGAACGCTTATCAGATAGGAGAACAGTACAGAAATATCTCCAACGTTGTCGTTCGCTTTGCACTGATGCACTCTGGTGCTGTAAGTAAAACATTCCAAAGCTTGTTGTTCCGTAGAAAACAGGCCTCGTCTCAATTCTCGGTGACATTCAAACTCTGCAGAACAACAAAAGCCTTGTGATGGCGTTCTTTCCGTATCCACCGACTTCACACCCAGTTGGGTGACAATGTTCTCTCATATCGATGTTCCCCTGTCAAAAGTCCATGCTAGGGAATGTGAGGAGGGGGAGAAAAAAAATGAGCACTTACTGTCATGACTGACTCTGTTGTCCTGCGGTCCAATGACTTGGCTCTTCTCAGTGGAGGAAGAGTGGAGTGGTGGAAGTCCAGACCCTGTGCTGGGTCAAACTTCTGGTCCTACAGAAGAGAGCAAATGAGCATCTGAGTCTTTCTGATACTAAAGCACTTGAACTTGAACTTCTATCACTGATCGTTACATTCAAGTAAAAGCTCACAGCCAGTGGAAGGTACCGTTTACGAAGCTGGCTGAGAACTCTGGGACAACTCTTATTTACAGGGAAAACTGAAAACCCTCACATCCGAGATAATAACAGCCGGTTTCTTTATCCAAACCACTATCTTTCCTGAGTAAACACTGTACTTAAAGTGAACCGTGAAGTAAAAGCAAAAGACGGCCATTTGAAACGGTATGAAGCGGAACGTTTCCTCACTCAGCATAAATGTCCTGTTTTTGACATCTAGCATGTCATTAAGTAATGCTTAACGTTATTGAGAAGCGTTACTCAAGATACGATCAATACGATTCGTGAACCGAATGTTCAACAAAACTATGGTGGAAAAAGCCATGACACAGACGATCAGAATTTCCAGCTTCTGTCCTGCATGGAAAAACTCAGACGTAAGCGAGTTCTGTACCTGTCTGTTGAAGCGTCTCATTTCGCTGCGGCCCTGCCTGGCCTCGCTGCGCACCGTCTCTTCAACCTCCATCCTCTCGGTGTTCTCCAGCTCCAGAGCCTCGAGCTTCTCAATCACGTTCGAACGGCCACTGACCACAGAGAACCAGCAGAACGTTGTACATGTTATGTTTATTAGAAAAAAAAGGCTACACTAATATGTTTGATGTATTGAAAATACACACGGGTTTGCTTCTGCTATAAAGAAAAACTAATTACTTCCATATCCAATTCACCAGTGAACAAGCATGCCTCAGAAGTAAAAGATAATTATTATGAATGAGCTACAAATAAATCAATCTGACCAGTGAAATGATTTATTCACTTCACAAACGTCACTAAAAAAAAAAAAACCCTCAAAGACCCAAAAATAGAAAATGCTCAGTGTTGACTTTGGAATTAAAAAAAAAAAAAAAAAAAGTTTTGCCTTCTGACTTTGAAGACAGGAATTTGGTTTTCATAGCAGCGGGTGGAAATATTAAATTGCTCATTTTGAATTTTGCCCTTATTTGGGGGAATGCACAGCACTGAAGGGCCTCCTTAAAAGGAAGCAAAAGAGCCAGTCAGTGAGGTATTTGTGTCACATGACTGCTTTCAGCCTCATTGGCTGCTGGGTATAAAGTGGCACAGTTCCCATAAACCCAAATTAGCCTAAACCCAAATGGAAGCCATCTCTCTCCACTGGACAGGTTCAGAGTGTTCGAGCTCTCTTGCCACTGTGAATAGTTTTCATGAGAAGGAAAACGGGAGGCTTTCTCAACTACACAGAGACACGTCAGCATCTTTGTTCGAAACTGCTTCGCTTTTGGGCTTTTGACCTCTGAGCTGTGGGAGAGGAGAATCCCAGAAACATGATCCCTATTCAGGAGCATAAGCGCTGTTTATTGCAAATGTGTTTATATCCAACACAAACAAAGAGAAAACAGAGAACTGAGGTTAGGACATGCATTCTAATCGATCCATCTCAAAAAGCTACGCAACTACATTTAATGCAACTGATGTCTTCCTAATAAGGATTGAGTGGGTTAATACACACACTGGTTTACAAGATACATCTGCTGTGCACGTACAATTAGTGAGCATTTTATTAGGCGCACCATGTAGGTATTATGTTCACCTTGTAAGTATATGTTCACTGTCTGTAGCCTGTTTTATGTGCATTCTCTGCACAGCAATGACAATATTATGTATTCATAAGCATACCTTCTGAACATTTACCAAACAAGTGCAGTTTTGATGCCGCGAGTCTTACGCAGTGCTGCTGGGTTGTATAGTATGTAGCCGAAGCCCTAAAAGTGTCTTGGATTTTGTACTCATGACATTTTGGCTCCACACTGCCAAAGCAAACCAGACACATGCTCAGATCATATTTAATAATAATCATGCCAGCATTCAATACAATGAACACATTTGGACTCGCAGGAGCACCGTGCCCCAGCCTCAGTCATAATCTTTTTTCTTTTCCCAAGAACTCAAGGAAGGTGATAAAATATTATTAGGAGGCTACTGTTAACTATAAACAATAACTCCTTGATTTGGGAAAGGTTGTACTGAATAATAAGCTTGACCATACTGGGTATCTGTTTGAGATCAAATATGAACTTGAGGAAAAGTAAAAGTTAAGGAGCTGTTATAGGCTTTAAGAAAAAGAAGAAATAATAATAATAAATTATGGTTTAGGCCACGCCTACTGGCTCAAATCTGGACTGGCTCAAAAGCAGATGCAGGGATGGAGGTGAACGTTTACGTTTTCCTGGCTCACCTCCTCTCAGGGCTGAGTACAGCCTCTCTGTCCTGTCTCTCTCTGCGTTTCTCAGGCTTGTTGCGTCCTCGGAGCGGTACGTGGCTGTCGGTGCTGGCGTCCGAGTCCAGTGAGCTGATGGAGCCGCTGATGTGCGAGCCGTTAGACAGCAGACTGCTGCCCGAGGGGAAGGGTTCGCTGTGTGCGGGCGACAGACACCGTGGGACGCCCCCCAGCATGCCTGCTGTCGGAGAAACCAGGTCCTGTGGGGGCTGGGACACGCATGGTGGAAAGGAGAATGCACTGCGGTCCACTTCATCTCCGTTAACCGAGCCCAGGTCTGAACTACGGCTCACTTCTTCTGCTTAGGAGAGAGGAATAGATTTAGATTAATGGAGATTTTTATTTCATAAATTGCTGCAAGTGGACAGCATGACAGACAAGATGAAGAATGAGGTCATCCCCTATACATATTGTGAAAAATAAGTCTTATTATTAAGTCATAGGCACTACTCATTTCAACGGTATTTTCAAATACCTTGATTTTTGACTTCTTTTTAAATTAACACCACAGTATTTTGCCTTATTTTCTTCTTAGGTTCCATCTTGGGATGTCTTTCCATTGGTATATAAACAGAGTGTACAGAAGTTTGAGTTCTGATCATCTCTTTGTTTCTGCATGATGAACAGTGTATGAACAAACAATCACGTGTATGCAGATACTCTCTATGTTCGTGCTCCTGTCTCCTGCTATACACAGAGCCTTCCTTCCTGCCTTCCACTCCCACCATGTTTAGTAACTGCAGGTTTTGTTATTGTAATGTAATGCATGACTACATAGTGTTTTATGTATTATGGTTACCAGGCTGTCACTGGTAATAACAGCAACCCAGGCTTCTATACTGCTTATGAACTGCTTAAGAAACAGAAAAAAATGCTTATTGTATAATCATCACTATTGTGGATCTCCATTAGAGATAAATAAGTCTTCTTTAATCAAATATATAAGTATACTGGCATGTTAGCTGCAACTCTGGCACTCGTGCCCAATCTGATTAATAATAATAATAATAAATAAATAACTATCAGGGAGATTGTCTATGTGCTTATAACTATAATAAGAAGGTGGTAAGTACGCCATACCTGCAGGACTGAGCAGTGAGCCCTGGGGTGTCATGTCTGTTGAGGACCATGCCTGGGACACATCAGCTTCTCTGCTCTGCAGCTCCTCCTGCCATATGATGGAGCTGGAATCTGGAATCTTCTCCGCTTCAGGGATTCCCGAGCCAGTCACGGCCACCTTGGCTGGACCAGGCTCCTAAGATAAACACGATCTTCCTTAGCGCTCTGTTAACCTAGCGTACTTCTAACCGACAGCACAAAATCATAAATAACAGGCGGCATTATGTGTTCGGCTGTCGCTCAACTCACCTGAGACGTCGTTGGCTCCACCTTGCGCTTCTTCTTTTGATTTTGTTTGTTTGTCCTTGGATAAACAACTAGCTGCTCGCTCCACCTGGTTTAAAAAAAAATTCTGAGAACCTGCAAGTTCTACACTCCTTCAGTGCGAGAGCGTTTAGTAAAAATGGAGCGTGTGTGTGCGCGCCCGTGTGTACACAACATACCCATTGATAATTTCCTTGTTGTCCCCCCGGATATAGTACTCCTGCTCAGGCGTGATGATGCACAGTGTGTTCTTCTGGCCGGTCTTGGGTTCAGCATCTATCACATCTGTGCACAGGTTCATGTTGACAGTGCCTTGCGGTAGCGTGCTCGGCTGTGAGGGAAAGCAGATGGAAAATGTCATTTTTCCAGTCTACTTCACAAAGGAAGCTCATGTCAGTGTTTCTGGCAACACAAACCATCACCACAATCAGATTTCATGGCTGTATTGAATTAGTTCTATATAATTGCATGTGTGGCATACAGCTTTTATTGCATTGGATTCCATCCTTAAACACCAACACAACTCCACGTGGAAATAAATAAGTACAAGTGGGTGGTTAAGCAGATGCAACCCACATGATCGCCTTTCAACGCTTTATAATTAACACTGCATCCAAATTCACATGCCGTCATCTCTGTGGAATTGCTCACGCAGTATAAATTCAGTGCAGTTCGAGTTTCTTGACAATGCAACTAACTGTTGCAGAGAAAAATACTGTTGAATATGCATCGGATTTAAGTACGGTACAACCTTATAGACGCACCGTGCGTCCAAATGCACGTTCCGGCTTCTCGGCTGATTAAGGCAAGAAGTCCCTATTGCTTACTGCAGATCAAAAACAGCAGAACCTGCCCTTTCTAACTGGACTAGATGTTTCTCATTGTAACAAAGCACTAGAAAGAGTAGTCTGGTTGTACAATTTCTGCTTCGTCTCCAACACGGGGCTGACATTAGAATATTCGAGCCAGATTATAGACAATCTCCCGTACACAATTCTGGAAAACGTAGCTTCACTGCCAGCATTTTCTGCTGATATGCTTGTAATAAGGTGTAATCTTCACAATTTCATTTGAATGTATTATCATACAGTACCATCAAGATACTACGTATGCATGATATAGCACTTATAATGACCAAGATAATAGCTTCATCATAAAAAAAAGCAATGAATTTTCCTGGTTGGATTCATATAAATAAACACAGGGTAAAGACATAATAACACGTCCATTAATGTGATATGATGTACAATACGCAGGTCTGCCGGCAAAAGAGCAGCGTTGCTTTAAAACATGAAAATAATCTTAACTATATTTACATTTATGCCATTTGGCAGACAGCCTTATCCACAGTGACTTCTCATTTATACAACTGAGCAGTCGAGGGTTAAGGTCCTTGCTCAAAGGACCAACAGTGGCATCTTGGTGGTGCTGGGATTTGAACTCATCACCTTCCGATCCACTACCACTGCCCATAAATGTAATTAATATATTTTTTTTTATATTTAAGACCAAAACATTCTGTACAAAATGTAAAATTCTATTTAAAAAAAAAATAAAAAAAATGCTGATAGCCATAATATTTCAGAAGGCCACACTGTGAAGCAATAAACATTTCAGACTCTGCCAAGCATTCATTGGGTTGTCTTCTCCCTGATTTGTATCTTTTCCAACGCTCTACAGTAACCTTGGGTATTCATAAAGACACTCTGTAAATGATTCTATTTCTTCTTATAATATATGCATGCTGCTTTGCTATAATGAAAACTAAGGAGCCCGGGGCCAGGTGAGGGAATCCAGGAAGCAGCAAAACACAAGCCAAATCTTTGTCTTTGTGTAAAATCCCAAGAAGGAGACTCATCCGTGATCATAAAATTAAATCTCGTCTCTACACACTCTATAGCACGATGTGTGAGCCACATGTCTGTCCCGGACGTTTAGCTGTTGAAAGACTCGGATTCGTGGTGGCAGATCTCACCATTTCTGCCTGAGCTGTTATCAGCCATTTTGCGGCCCCTCGATGTAAACCAGGTGCTGTCTGTTCCTGGCTCCTTTTATGGCCATTTTAAGTGGATCTCGCTTTATTAAAAGCCGCCAGCAAATGTTGGCGACTGCCAAATATGGCAATTACAGTGTGTCACAGCACTGTTTCTGTCTCACCAGACAGATCGTTTCTGAGGGGATTTAAAAAAAAAAAAAAAAAAAAAAATGCGTAATGAGACACCAGCAGTTCACAAGAGCCAGAAGTGCACAGTGAATAATAGCCCATCGCTCAGCACAAAGCTCTGAGAAGAGAACAGAACGGCCAAGCTGACATGGGCTGTAATATCAACTAGCACACATGACACTGAGCACCAACGTGCAGGAGGAGCTCATATCCAACTGCTAGGGTAATGTTTATCCGACACCACCGTCTGCCTGATCTTTGCACTCAGTGGGAGGTGGAAAACTTTAAGCAGTTTTTTAGATAACAGATGAGCAACAAATTGGAGTTAAAAGCCTGAAGTTAAAAAGGCAGGGTCTGGCGTGTTGCTCTACTGTCAGGGTAACAAATGTCTGATTTTGGCAACAGCACAAAGAGAACGACTCTTGCCAAGTCCACCATTCATACGCTTTACATTAGTGTTCCAAAACAAGGGATCAAATAACATAATGCTATTGTCTCAGCCTTGGTTATCTAGCTGATTATTTTAGTAATGTTATTTACAAAAAATGACAACATTCTCGCTGACTAGCAGGTAAAAACCTCCTGCTCTGAGAATGCTCTAACTGCCAGTCATTAAAAATGTTATAGGAAAAATGTAGACAAGTCAAGAAAGTGTGCAAGCTAATAAAAAAAAAAGAAGAACGAGATAGCATCGCAGGGGAAAAGCTTAACCACATGGTATGGTAGACGCACATTATCTGGCAAGCATGTGCCTTGACTTGCAGTGCATTTAATCAAATTGCAGAGTTGTAGGGTGAGATAAAACGAGTGCAGTAGCTTCAGGACAAATCTCCCCTCTCAAACACCTTCAACTTTTCAGACAATAAAAAAAAAAAGAAAAAGCCCAGAAGCATTTAATCGGACACGGCCGTCTCCGTTCCAGTTAGAGCAAATGAACAGATCTGCACGACTGCTGCTTCCAAAGGGAGTTTAAGAGTAGATGAGCGATGACCCTCTGCCCCTCTACCCGTCTGTCTTCTCCAGATGATTTGATTTAGGCTTTCTAAACACAGGCTCTGGTTACAGAAATAGGTACTGCGGTTGGGCCTTTGGTGGAATGAGAATCTCTGAGCATTTTTTGCATTTCCATGTGGTTTCAGGGGGCTAATGTTCTCAGAGTACGGCAACGTCACCATGGCCCTCTTCGCAGTTTCACCAAATAAGGGCATATTGGGGGAACGCGCTTCTGAGCGCAGGCTTCACGGTCAGAGCATCTCTCTCTCTCTAACAGCACAATAGCTCACTTCAAGAGCCCTTAAACGCATGTAATGTTTACATGCTTTCGGTGCTGATCCCGACCGATGAAGGGCAGGTTACGGAAACAAACAGGGATAAAAGGGATTAGCAAAATAAACACCCCAAACCTTTGTAGCCATATTCAGACACGGCTTCAGTTAATATTTTGTTAAATACATGGACTGAAGGGGAAAACCAGCACCAGCATTTCCATAAACTTGGGGAAATGTGGGGATTTGCTATTCAGTTACTAGAGTATTACTAAAGTAAAGCGCTGATGTCGGCGAGGAGGCCTGTGGTTCAGTCAGCGTTCCAGTTTATCCCAGTTCGTGATGTTCAGTGGGGTTCTGGGCAGGGCTCGAGTTCTTCCACTGCCAACTTGGCAAACCATATCTTCATGGAGCTCGCTTTATGCACAGGGGCATCGTCATACTGGTTCATGCTTGAGCCCATTAATTCCAGTGAAGCGATATTCTAACGCTACAGCATACAAAGACAATTTTGTGGCAAAAATTGGTGGAAGACACACGTACGAGTGCACTGCTCAGGTGTCTATGTATTTTTTGGCCTTTCACAGAAGAAAAGCATCATTCCAAACATGTATTATATTTAATCAAGTGTGGTACGACAAATTTGGATACTCGGAGCCAGTAACTTGTTATTAGGATTAATTAGCATGCGTGAATGATTTCTTTTCATGTGGAATCACTGACAAAACCCAGACAAAATAAAGTCTAGTGGACCTCATGTTTAAATAAATGCTCATCGCTATACTATATTACATTACATTATACATTAGCTAGACAAGTGGGTAATCAATTCTAGATGAATAGGCAACCAGAATCGGGCCGCACATTAGAGTTGTCATTTGGCCAAAGGGCTAAGCAGCTAAGTAACCCACTGCTGATATTTATTTCTGGAGTCTCCTGAGATCACCATAATTCCATAACTTCGTTTTAATTTTAGTTCAGCCTCATCCTCCCGACCCGCACGTCCCTGACCTAATTCTCTGGCTTTTCCTGAGGGGTCTCGGTGGAGATGAAAAGCGAGCACAGACAATAGGACTGACAGAATCTTCAAACTTCTACAATTGAAGGAAAAGCTATACTACCCTGAACTGATGTCAGACATCCAGTCCAGGTGCTCAGGTTTCTCCTCCTGGACACGAGTCACTTCACCGTGAGTTTCTTCTGAAATAACGCCATGACGCAAGCCAACTGACTCCTTGTCGTCTCGCCAACTAATGCACAGAGAACGTTAAACCGGATCCGCTATAGGCGGCACTTCAGTCACTGACCGGGCCTCAATCTCAAAGTTATTACAGGGTTTTCGGTGCTACAGCTGTGAGTGTGTGGGCCTGACAGTTTATTATACAAGCGCTGTAATCTCTGGCCTGATCAGGCAGCCAATTTTCACTCATGACACACTGCAGTGAATTAAACAGGCTCACGTCGGCCCTGTGATCGCGCCGCAGGCCACATCACATCACATCCGCCTCCCTCTACACTCCATCACTCAAACGCTTTAATGAATAAGAGGCATCACATGACGGCTCGCCTCTATTCAATGGATGACCTCAGCAGCCTGAAAATTTGGTGACTGCTTCATTCGTGGAAAGCAAGTCACCAGGCCATGTGATGTTTGCCAGCATATGAGAAGACTTTCATAAATAAGGGAGTCAGAGGGCTTACCGATTCGTCCAGAGCGAAGCGCAAGCAGCCGTGTTCGTAGAGGACGAAGAAGCGCCGCTGCCATTTCTGCAGGAACAAACAGAACGGTTAAAAAGCACAGCAGCGCTTCAGAACTACTCCAACTAACCTCTGTATAAGACTTCGAATTAACACTCTCTGACTCTCTCATTTTAAATGACGTAGCTAGCTTAGCAGAGCAGAGGAAAAACTTACTCGAGACTTCTGCATCGGATTGTCAAAATCCGTTCCCTCTGGAGCCAAGCACAGCCAGCCTCCATAGATCGGTTTAGCCTGTAAAAGATAGGACAAGATACGAAATGACTCAAGACTAGCAAGATCAACTGGTCAGAATTACAAATTACAGTACAAATGAAGTTCTCTGGTATCTCAGTTAATTGTCTTAGTACCAAAACATGTCATCAGTTCCCGTTTAGGCTGCTTTCACTTTCGCATTTCTTCTGTTTAACTCGTATCCTGGGGTGTTTTCCCCTCTCAGTACGATTCACTTCGGCAGGTGAGAACGCAGCATTTACACTCAGGGTGTGTTCAGACTTGTAGTTCAGTTCTCTTTATCTGTACCACAGCAGAAATATCCATACACTGTTACATTTTAGTCCTGGTGTGTTTTACCGTTCTGTCAGAAATTCAGAGTCTCGAACTCGATTGCAGTGAGAAACTGATCAGCTGCAGGAGGTGAATCGCACATGCCGTGTCGTATATTATGGATTGTGGACAATTTTCTTTGCAGAGATATGAGCCGCTAAACTGAGCCAAAGAGCGGTCGAAATGTGCACTGCAGAAATACGAAGCGTTCTGCGTAGCCGGACTGAGAGACAGAAAAAGAAAAATGCAGATATACGGAACGGTTTCTTATATAATTACGCAATCATTTAGAGTTGGTTCCGTGTTCTCTGTCCTTGATGGTTTCTGGTGAATTCTATGAGCACTTGATAAAGGGTTGTTTATCTTTTCCTCCTTATCATCATACTTACCATACCGTGACACCAAAAAAAAAAAAACAACAGAACAATTGTGTAACGATTCCCATTAATAGGTGTGAACACACCCTCAGATACAAGCAGAACGTAATCACTTAGACAACAGCACTGGCACTTAGACAAACCTTCCCCCAAAAGACATGATGTGAATGTCTGCAAATGCACCTGCACACATCTACACTAACTGCGCTGACTATAGATCCAGTGGGGTACTTCTTCTGCAGTGCAGTGTGTGAATACTTCCTGTATTAGTGTAGGATACACACATCCGAGTACATTCCTATGCCTTGAATGCACTGAAGGCTGCTGCTGTGTGAGACAGGCCATGGAGGCACCCTGCAGTGCAGGACCAGACACGTTCACATGGCTGCAACAGCCACGTCAGAAAAACTGAGTATATTATTAACATTCAAGCTAATGGCCCTGAAACTCAATATATACACACACAAAAATGCAGCCAAGCGTCTCACCTGCGTTTTAAACAGGCTTGCACTGACGTGTGCCGACACTGCAAACTCGGTTGCATAACCACAACACCTTTCTTTTTGTATGTGTGTCCAAGCCTGCTCTTTGTGTGAAACGGCACGCATCAATTGTGTAAAGCACGCCGGTCTGCTTCTTAATAAAATGTGCTGTGTAAATAATATTATCTCCATGATTAAGGTCAGATAAATGCACTTTACTGTAGCCGACAGCGCGATGGGCGTCGGGCCATCTAATAAAGCTTATGAAACTGAGAGAATCTAAAAACAGAACTGGGCCCGAGTGCTCCTTTCCTCCTCAGAAAAGGAGGAGGAGGAGGAGGGAATAAAGCACAACAAAAGCCAGCTGTGAGTGCCGTGTGTAGTGTCGGTCGAGTGGTTTGCCCAGGAGAGCAGCGGCACACCCCTGCACTTTTCCTCCACACATTGACGGCCTGCTTCCTCTCCTGAGCTCCTCTCCTAACCCTGCGGCCCACCCGCCGGCGTCGCGCTTAACTTCCAATTTCCTCCCGGCCCCAGGCCGGTCCCAGGGGGCCGCTTTTTCTCCCAGCATCCCCCTCTTTCACCCCTGGATGCACTCTCTGGGTCCCTGCCGGCGCAGGACCCTCCCCGCTCGGCCGACCAGTTCCCCTTTTCTTTTTTTTTTTTTTTTTTTTGCTGCTGCTGCTTCTGAAGTGGAAGCGACCTTTGGGGGGAAACTCCACTTTCCCAACCCACACTTCCTTTCACAAGCTCTCCTTCCCCCAAAGCCTCCCACAACCCACGATCCTGCTGCATGGAGCTGCCAGGATGACTACAGATAAACAAAGGAGATGTTTACCTTATATTATTTGGGCAGATATACTGTAGTATCAGGATTGAAAGACAAACTGTATCTGTTGTTACTCTGTTGGGTTTGGGAATAGTGGGATTTGCATCGCTTTGTTTTTTTTTTCCCCTTAGCTAGCATGGTTACAGTTTCACTGTTAAGTCATGGTGTATGATAAGACATTTACTTCACCTTTTATTTTTTTCCAAATACAGATTAACTTTTGCAATTTGCTGGCCATAAGCCCCATAACAAGCCCGAGTGCTTATAATAAAGGTCAAAGCAGTCTATTTATATGTAAATGTCATTTTGTAGGGTTACAACTACAACTGAAACAACTAATCAGCAAAACCAATAATGAAAATTGTTCAGAACCAATTTTATCACTGGTTCGCTGAACTGTATTACTGTGCGCACCATGGCACTAAAGTACTGCACAAAAAGTGCTGATATAAATGAAAACACAACAATGTGGAAACTCTGATTCATTATTTATTGCTTACTGTTCTTTATTTATTATTTTCTTGAAAAGGGCAACTGACTAGGTTATAACTTACAATCATATAGACTTGTCTGGCTATCAAAAACCTCCCGTGTCCTCACTGGATTTTAACTAAAAACTTCGACAACCAAAGCTGAGCTTTTACAACGAATGTCACCGTGTAGAAAATGGTGAAGCGAAAAATATCTGGCTTGTTTCACACAATCTACATCTCCGTCAGACTTTAAGAGGCCAACTGCCCAATCCCAGTCTGACTTCTTTACCACCAGTGGGCTACTGGAAGACGCAGACAAAGAATGAACAACTTTTCACTTCGAGCAAAAGTACAACTACAGGAAGACATTTCAGAACTTCTTGGCTTCAGGAATTTGCGTGGCTCAGGTACTATAAAGACATCTGTGCATTGCGAATTCTGTTGGAAACCAAGAGACTGTGAAAAGACACGGTGAGGGTCGTAGGCATGAAAAGGCACGTGACCGCTTCCGTTTTGTTGGCTACTGTCTCTGAAGAGCAGAAAATGAAACTCAAGGCAACCTGCGGCATGATCAAATGTGAAGAACTACCCTTCACCAAGTTCATCTCCCACGCCTCGTTAATGAAGAAAACGGACTGGATGCATCGAAGGTGTATGATGATGACAGCTTGTGTCGACGACGCTGTTGCGCGGAGAATGAAAGAAGGCTAATAGAATCTCTGTAATCGCGGACTGTGATACAGATGTGTCTGGCAGGAACAATGTAACTGCTTACGGCAGACACATTTCTGGAGGTGTACCAATAAACACGCTTGTTGGTTTGGCTGAGGGAATACAGAGCACAATTAAAAGCCTGTTTAACAATGCCGACCAAACAAATCCTAACTGGTGGCCAAAAAGTCAGGGGGTAGATGTGGAATAGGGTCATGCTTTAGAAGCGAGATTTGCCCCACAGACTGGACCTGGCAATGCTGAATACTCAGAAATCTCTAGCAGTGCATGATGTGCTACAGCTGGTATGGGAAGCATACCATCTATCCCCAAAAGCAAGTTAGGGCGATCGGTGTGGAGTTCAGGCACACCTTCTGCAGTGAAGCCTCGGAGATGCCTGGGTCACGCTTTCCAAGTGGTTTCTCAATTCATTCAAAAAGATCACGCCACTATACAGCTGTGCACCATCAGACGGAGCATCTTGCTGCAACTTCCAAAAATACCGAAATTAAAGGAAGAGCTCAAGCATGGCACATGCAGCGTTGCTTCTTTAGTGGATTCCGCCACACACTCCAAAAACTGTCTGGAGAAATAGCAAAATTAAGTCTGATCTCCGATTTTGCCTCAAGCTGTGGTTGCTACCGAGAGCCTCGTTGTGACTGTAAAGGGGACGAAGGACAGGCCATCGAAGAACGGAAAGCTGCAGGGATTTATACAGAACACTGATCTGGATTCAGTTGCACTGAGACAACACACAGATAGACAGCTAAAAGATAAGTAAAGGCAGCTAGTAGTATCTACAGTACAGGCCAAAAGTTTGGACACACCTTCTCATTCAATGCGTTTTCTTTATTTTCATGACTATGTACATTGTAGATTCTCACTGAAGGCATCAAAACTAGTTCATTCATAATATAA
>JANCOA010000057.1:13031130-13043375 GCA_024363135.1 Leptodoras oyakawai | reverse complement strand
TAAATAGTCATGAAAATAAAGAAAACGCATTGAATGAGAAGGTGTGTCCAAACTTTTGGCCTGTACTGTATACACATACAATATCTAGCACACATACACACACAAGACAATGTGAAACAAGTACATAATATAAAATAAATACAATACTGCTAACTAGACAGGCCAACAAAACAATGCTAGATGGATTATATGACTTTGCCAATTATGTGTGTCCTAATTAACCTACACTAATAACAGAGCAATGCTCTCTGTTTAATAATTACTCTACACCCCATAATCACCTAAGATTGAGGGCTGTGAATACTGAAGAATGAGTCATTTGACTACAGGTGAGGGAAATGAGGTTCTCCCACTGGCTTGATGGGCTTACTCTCTGTGATAGGGTGGCCCTCATATTAGAACCTCTGCTCCTTGGACTGAGAGGAGATGAGAGGAGGTTAGTTTGTTTTGGGCAACCCCAATTCTAATGAAGTTGGGACATTGTGTAAAACATAAATAAAAACAGAATACGATGATTTGCAAATCCTTTTCAACCCATATTCAATTGAATATGTTCAAACAGATAAACTTTATAGTTTTTTTTGCAAATATTCACTCATTTTGAATTTGATGCCTGCAACACGTTCCAAACCAGTTGGGACAGGGGCGTGTTTACCGCTGTGTTACATCACCTTTCCTTTTAACAACACTCAATAAGCGTTTAGGATCTGAGGACACTAATTGTTGAAGCTTTGTAAGTGGAATTCTTTCCCATTGTTGCTTGATGTACAACTTCAGTTGCCTTTAAGATTAGCAGCGAAGACACATCCAATGGGGGCGGCACAGTGGCGCAGTGAAGCGTGGGTTTCCTCCGGGTACTCCGGTTTCCTCCCACAGTCCAAAAACATGCAGGTGGGTGAATTGGTGATGGGAAATTGGCCCTTAGTGTGTGAATGCGAGTGTGAATGTGTGTGTATGAGCCCTATGATGGATTAACGGCCTGTCTAGGGTTGGTTCCTGCCCTTCCTGTGCTCAGAGTTCCCAGCTGGGCACCGGCTCCCCCATGACCGACTAACGACAGACTGACTGACTGACTGACACATCCAATGGGCCTATTCCATACAAAAGCTTTAAATCAACAGCGCTGTCCATGCACTTATGGAAAACAATATATATAATATACAATAATATATATATACTGCCTTTGCTACCCCGGATACCCTGTGGCTTGCCTGCACTTTGAGTTGAAAGTCAGCACTGATTGTTTCTCATATAGCTTGTTCCAAGTTCACCCAGTCCCTTCATACACAGTATACTCAAACTTTCACTTTTACCAACCATAACACAAAGCTACACCACAAGAACAGATATTTGTTTCTGCACTAACGCTGTATGCCAGGTGTATCACAGGATCTTTAAAATTGGTATCCACAAAAAAAGATCTCACAAGTAATGACGCTGAAAAAGGTGAACTGCATCTAAACCACCAGATGGACTTTCTCAGCATGGTTTCTGTCTGGTTTGGAAACTGATGCTTATCTCTGTACTGGGCAGGGTGTTATGGGAGTGTACTGTAGATGTCAGCTGGTGCTTTTGTTTCCAATACTCACCGTGACTGAGGTCTTGAGCTCTGTCCTCCTTGGAGATGTGGACATGGGGATCTGAGGGAGGAAACATTATGCATCTTCAGATTCCCTCCATAAGAGAATTTAACTTGTCCTTTAAACTCTTTTAAAGACCACGAGGAAGGACGGTTATGAGGGTTTTCTGTGATGAACTGTCACAAAGCTGTCATTTTCATCATCAAACATAAAAAAACTTGCCATGTTGTGCAAAGTTTAGGGAAAACAGTGTTTTCAAATGTATTGGCACCCCTTCAAAGTACCTTTGATAGCCTGGGACAACCATTCACTGCAAGAATTAGATGACGCGGGGCCTTTTGTCTTCACCACACCAAAACCTGACCTACAGATGTTGTCAGTGTCATACTTTAGATCCATCCATCAAAGCAAATAAACTGTATCTAACTATGAACTCTATAACCCCCTACCCCCACACACACCCTTAGTTACAAACAACTTGATCAAAGTGTGACATTCATTGTGTCAGAAAATCACACTTACCTCAACTACATTTCAACTTAAAGCAGACTAACAGTTTATACCATGTTTCAAACCAGCTCTTTCTTTACACAATATGATCTGTACAGCAAGCCTAGCTCTAAACAAGCTTGAAAGTCAATACACATCTCTATGTCATTTTGGTAAAATGATGTTGTGTTACAGGAAGAAAAATCCTATTTCGACAAAACTGTTTTGTCGTTTTATTTTTGGCTTTTGAATAGAATTTAGCCACAGCGATGGCATCTGATGGGTTTTCCCAGACCACGTGACTTTTTTTTTTTTTTTGGTAAAAAGTTCCATGGGAAGAATAACAACACTGAATCTCTTCCTGTCTGCTAGACACTAGGAGACACTTGTATTGGATCTTGGACACTCACATTTTGTTCTCCTTTATATCCCTATAGTGTGTTCATGTGAACTGCAATAGGCTATGATACAAAAGCAGCACTGTTTCTCAATAGTCATGATCTACAAGAAACACTACATTATTACCAGGTTTCTACCATATCACATACTAATGCTAAACAGAGACTGAGTGGGTGGAAAGACTAGCCAAGTCATCCTGTTATTATCCTATAATAATCGGCATATAAATCACAGGTTTAGGTGCTCATTTCTTTAGTGCTCTCGATGTCTGTCTCATAGGTAGACTGTATTTTTTACTGTGTGTACGTGTACATGGAAACAATTTCATAATATTTCTGGGGACTGATGAAAGACCGCTTTCGTAAGTTTCAGCTTAAGCAGAGCCAGATGGTGGTTATGAAGTGAAATAAAGAATCATATCTTGCAGATCAGTCCTACCTGTTGATCTGTGCTGGCCTTCTGTTTTGGTACATGTGACTGTTCTGTCTGATGCAATGGGCCACTGCTGCCATGAAATCCGTTCACTGGAAAGAGACACGGTGGGAGAAAGTGAGTTTGGCAAGCTCAGAAATAAGAAGTGTGCTATTCATATCATCAGGTTACGCTTGACTTAAGAAAAAAGTCCCTTTCCTGGGTGATTGAGGTTTCTGGATAGAGTTGCTAAGGAAGTGCACAAGATGCATGTGTACATTCATTATTGAAGGCATGACACCTTGAAAACAGACATGCCAAAAGTGTTTGGAGACACTCTTTTTTGGTGGTATTTTTATTCAGTTAAGATTGTCACTGCACCTTCCTCGCAACTATTTTTGGGACTGAAAGAAAAGCACATGTTGTGATTGTGTCTGAAAACACGGCGTTCTATTCTGTTATAACAGAAGGCGGGTAGGCGCAAATGTCACCCTCTCAGGGGCCTTATTTAATCATCAAAAACTCCACGGTATACACAGTGGCAATTCAGTAATGAATGGTCAACCACACATGAGAGGAACTTAAGTCTTTTGATCAAATTTCAACACATAAATCAAAGCGTCTGACAAAGCACTCCCAAGCGTGTGTGCACCTCATGCTCACGCATGTGAGTCGATAAAGACAATAATACATGCTCACAAGTGGTGAAGCTTCTAATAAGACACATCCTTATGGGGAGATGTCCTCATCCTGAACACATTTACAGTTTCCTTCCTCCATTTATATCGAGTGACACTGATCTCTCAGGGCTGTGTCCCAATTGCATTAGTTACTGCACAGCAGTTACAACATGTTTAAATGCATGTAAATTCTATTATCGCTCCACTACGTAAAAGGAAAGGAAGGTTCCTCTTTCCTGTACTTCTCTACTAAATATACACTCACCGGCCACTTAATCGGGAACACATGTAGACCTGTTCGTTCATGTCTTTTATTATGCAATCAGCCAATCCTCCTCCTCCTTCTCCTCCTCATCATTATCATCATCATCATCATCATTATGCAATTAGAAGGGAAGTTAACTTCAGTGAATGTTCACATCAAACACCAGAATGGGGCATTAGGATCACAATGACTTTGACAGTGACAGGGTTTTTAGTGCCAGATGGGCTAGTTTGAGTATTTCAGAAACGGCTGATCTCCTGGGATTTTCACTCACAAAGTCTCTAGACTTTATACAGAATGATATTTTATACAGCTCGTCTACAGGTGGAAATGCCTTGAGAGGTCAGAGGAGAATTATAAGACTGGTTAGAGCTGATAGGAAGGCTACAGTGGGTCAAACAGCTACTCTTTACAACTGTGGTGAGCAGAAAAGCATCTCATAATGATTAACATGTTAAACCGCAGGGAGGATGGGATACGACAGCAGAAAACTCATCAGGTTTCATTCGTGTCAGCCAGAAACAGAAACACTAGGTAAAGAGTCACCCAAATTGGGCAGTCAAAGTTTGAATGAATGTAGCCTGGTCTGATAAATCTTGATCTCTGCTGAGGCACACAGATAATAAGATGAATATTTGATAACAGCATGAATCCATGGGGCCAACCTGACTTGTATCAAAAGTTCAGACCGGTGGTAGTGTAATGGTGTGGAGAATGTTTTCTTGGCATACACTGGGTCCCTTATTAGCAATTGAGCATCGTTTGAATATGAAAGAAAATTGTTTCTGACTATCCCTTTATGGCCACAATTTGCCCATCTTATAACAGCTACTTAATGTCACAAAGCAAATGTGGTCTCTAACTAATTTCATAAACATGACAATGAGTCCAGTGTTCTTTAGTGGTCTCTCTAGATCTAGAGCACCTTTGAGATGTGGTAGAATGAGAGTTTCTGAGCACAAATGCCGAGCTGATGAATATGCAACAATTATGTGATGCAATCTCAGCACGGACCAGAGGAATGTTTCCAAAACCAGGTGATGGTGGGAAGAATTGCTGCTAAGAATTAAGACTGTTCTGGGAGTGAGGGGTTGGGATGGGGTTAGACAGGGATGGGGTTGTAGTAGGGGAATTATTAAAGTAATAAAGTACAGTGATGTGAATTTGAGTGAGTACACTGCAAGACTACATGTAGCTAAAATGGTAGAGCTTAATGCAACATGATTTTCCCATTAAGGCTGATAAAATGGTAGGGGAGTCTTTAATTAATGCCTTTATCATTTCAGCTTAATCATATACCCCAGAGTGACAAAGATCACATCACTGTGCCGGTTCGATTTATGGCCTTGTTCTGTAGACCAAAGAAGGCTGCAATGCAGAAGTTTAAAGTCGAGAGTGTTAATCAAAACATGGCCATCTTTAGGGACTCACAGTGTGGGTGAGTCTTCGTGGGAGCTTGTTGAATAATAAGAATGAGATGGAACGAAGTTTAATACAATGCACTACATTTACACCACATATTACACCAGTACTATCACCGAAATCATGCATTTATTCATGAAAATATATAAACACAATCAACTCCAGAATTGTTTGTGAAAATGAGCAAAACTGAATATATACAATGAATTAAACATGCAATGACACTGTAAGCTTAAATATACAGAATATTTTCAAAACACTTGCTTCAAAACCATCTTCCTCTGGAGTGAATAACAGAGGACAACACAAGCCATGAGCCAAAACACTTGGATTCGCTTTTGGAGGGAATTTGGGCCACTCCTCCATAAACTGTCCTATTTGATTCGACATCTGTTTTTAATATGGTTTAAATCCAAAAACATTACAAAACACTGATTTTGTGTTTATTGTGTTTATTTGGATGCATGTTTGAGGTCATTATTTTACTGCAACCTACATTTATGGTTAGAGACTTAACCTCCTGGCAGAGGTAAGCAAGGCTTTCCTGGTACTTTGTCTTATTATGAATATTCTGAAAAGGCCCAGGTCAACCACCAGCAAAGCAGCTGTCTATCCACCACCATATCTTAGGCCATATTGTGGTATAAGGTACTTTATCTTGTATACAGTCCACTGTGTGGGACAGCTGGGAATTTGGGTTCTTAATGACAGATTTTTAACTGTTCAACATTACACTGGTCTTGATGGTGCTTCATTATATCCAGTATCATACTATACTATATATAAAGAGAAAGTTTCTCTGTTAAGAAGTTTTTATGTTAAGAAAGTTTCAAACATTTACATTTATGGCATTTGGCAGACACCCTTATCCAGAGTGACTTACATTTATCTCATTTATACAACTGAGCACCTGAGGGTTAAGGGCTTTGCTCAAGGACCCATCAGTGGCATCTTGGTGGTGCCAACCTTCTAGTCAGTAACCCAACAACTTAACCATTGAGCCTCCCCACCCCTGCCCCTAAAAAATAAACATTGTATTGCTATAAAATTGCAATGTCAGTTATTATTGTTTACTATTATAAAGTTTGTATTATATAGTTATTTATTATATAGTTACTATTATATAGTTTGTATAGTGCTGTTATTTGAGTGCAACACTTTAGTCATTGTGTGCAATGTTTATTTTTTGTCGTTCCTGCTCTCTTGAAGATTACGGCACAACCTATGCCTTCAGCATCCTGTTCTTGACTACAAGGGTATCACCTGTTACTGAACAAGTTTTTTATGGTAGGAAATGAAGGGGTTCCTGTATAATTCAGTGCAAAATAAAGACAGAAATACTCCAGCCCACAACATTCTAGTGTTTTCATACACTGCAATACACTTTCATACACTTGCCTTCAGTGACAGTGGGCAGTGGTAGCTCATGGTTAAGGCATTGGACTATTGTTTGGAAGGTCATGAGTTTAACCTTTAAATGCTCAGTTGTATAAATGAGATAAATGCAAGTCGCTGTGGATAATGGCGCCTGAAATGAATGAAATGAAAATGTAGACGTGTCAGAGTAATTCTTAAGGAACAGAAAGCTGGCCCAAATGCATAAATTAAACTAATTGTCCTGCTAGATCTACATCTAAGACATGAAACAAGGTGTTTTGCAAGGAAATCAGACTCACCTGTTGGTAAGGAGTTCTTTTGTCGTAATAATGTTCTGGGCGTCCCTGGGACGCTGGAAGGCCTTTCCCATGTAGTCTCTGCAATAACATGAGCGAATGTTACAATGTTTCCAGCAAATTACATCAACTAAGCAGAGTGCAGTAAAGGACCTGAATGTTACACCAGTGCATTGCTGGAAAAGCCTGGATAATAATAATTATAATAATCTGGATAATCTAAACCCCTTTAAAAGCGGTTTGCACAGCTTGAACTGAGTTGTGATGAATTGAGTGGCGTATATTAAAGATTGGCTTGCAAAGTACTGTATATTTAACCATGGCTGTGCTAGTTAAGAATGGCTCAGATATCTCCAGTACACATACTGATGCATTTACATTACATTTATGGCATTTAGCGTGACGCGAGAGAGCGAACCCTAGAATAAATGAAACTGATAATATTGTCTGCATAGCTTTGTGTAAAGCTTTGACATATGTCTCTTTCAGTGCTCGCCAACGGTGAAAGCAAATCCCGAGCCATCAGTTTAGCATGAATGGCATGCATGGAGAAGAGATTTGGCAGTATGAGCGCAAGATCTTTCAGAAATGATTTACTATGTCATCAGAGGGCATTCATCGTACGACTTTTCCTCTCTGATTCTTTGAGTTGGTTTGTAATGAGGCAATCAATATTATGAAAGGCATCAGCTAAACTGGTGATGATAATGTAATTGCCTGCAGACTGCTAATGCAGAGGAGACATGTTTCCTTTCTTCTAAACGTCAATAAGCTTACGCAACTCTAATTAGCATGTCAACGATGCTGTTCTGATTAGGTTTATTCTCTTCGCTAATGCACGACCAATCCTAAATCGTTCCTCCCGTCACTTTCCTCCGTCTGAGTCGAATATCAGTGGGCCACTTTAGATACTGTGGGGTATTCATCATTATAAAATCGAAGCATAGAAAAGACCAAAGTCTATGCAGAATCAGTCAGTGTCATTGGAAATGTAATGAAAGACTAAAAGATGTGCATGCGGATCATTTAATAATCTGCGACTCTGCGAACTGGTTACCAAGCAACAAGCATCTGTGCTAAACATAAATCAAATGATCTCCTTTAAAACAAACATCGTGTAACAAGACAGCAGGCCAAGATTCCACGTCGATGTCCTCTAATCTATTTTTTTTATTTAAGTGATTTCCTACAGCACCAGGGAAGATATCACATACTTCTGGTCTATAATGAAGAGAAGGAATATGCTATAAATAATGCCCTAGTTATGTCTACTTATGAAGTCCATCTTTTATTTATCACCATCTGCAACAGCATTGGCAGTGGTGCCTGCTGTTCCTGCCTGACAATTTACCCAAAGGCATAGCCTTCATTTTTGTTTGTACATAAACAATTTCACTATATGACATTTCCAAAAATGTGTCATTTACTGAGCCATTTGTTAATGTCTATGGGACTTAAATAGCAGCCTACTTATTGACGTGTATTTACACACTAGAAGGAACATTTAAATTCAGGCATGTACACTATAAGTCGAGTTTTATTGTTAAAGTCTAAAATCACATATGGATTATAAAATCTTTTTTCAACCCTGCTGATTTAGACCCTATATAACAAGGACAATCTCATCAAAGCATGGAAGGAAAAGTAAGATGCAGGAAGACATTCGTTCTAATAGTGGTATTGTGTATCCAATCAAAACCTTGCTCCTATACCAACATTCAGTACAATGCAACACTACACTGAAGTACCAGAAAAACTGGTACTTCACCTATGCATGTCATTGTTTGCATCCAAGAGTGTGTATATAAAGCGATAGACATCTATGGAAGCTTCTAGTGCTGTTCCCACTATGAGAAAATTTGCAACTTTCAACATGGTTTAATAGTTAGAGTTCGTGAGATGGGTCATAGCATTTTGGAGGTAGAAGCAAAGTTTGGATTTTGATGTATGACAATTTCAAGGGTGTACTGTGACTACAAGAATTCTGGCAAGACCTTGAACTTACGACAGCCGTTAAAAGACTCTGGCTGAATGTGAGTAGCATCGGCAGGCAAGAATCATTTCATGCAGTAGGCGTGCAACACTTCCTCAAGTAACTCAATGCTGGGGGCTCAACAAACAACAGCATGAAGACTGTGCAATGTCAGTCAGTCAGTCATTATCTGTACCGCTTATTCCTTGCATGTCTTTGGACTGTGGGAGGAAACCGGAGTACCCTGAGGACTCCACACAGAAATTTCCCAGGTTGCCCCAGGTTGTGAGGCGACAGCGCTATCCACTGCGCCACCGTGACCCACCAGACTGTGCAATGTTACTTCCAAAATCCCATGAGGGACCTACCAAGAATGCCAGTATTAAACTGGTATACCAGTTTTTCTGGTACCTCAGAATATATGACATGAGCCTAGTGTATGTTGTAAAATACAATGACCAGATGCTACATGGCAAGAATCAGAACTTATGATTAATAATAGCCATCAAAACAAATCAGTCTTAACAATGAGACAATGAAATATACTTTACAGCTGTATAGAAGCACTGGATAGCTGATTCTATAAAGAAATCCCCCTGATTCCTGACTACTATGCAGGTTACTCATTTCGCTTTTAGTACTGGTATCAGTATTACTGAATATAGGTGTCACAATACGAACTAGTACTCTTCCATTTAAAAAAAATAGATACCTCCGGAACTGGCCTTAGCAGGGCATGTAATGGCGGACAGAAAAGGGTAAGAGCAATTGTAGATCTGATCAGTAAATAACAATAATGCATCATCAGTATACAATATTAACAGCTTTCTCATCCACATCAATTTCCTTGATTTTGAACTCTCTGTTCTGGCTCACGCTTTCTGACCAGTGGAGTATTTCCCACTGTGCACCATGATGTTTGTTCCATACAGGCTGCTTGTGTCATGATTGGTATAACCAGCAGGGAAGAAAGCCACTGAACCAGATAGCTGCCACACAGAACAGGAAGGAAACCACACAACGCAACACCCCCCCTACCCCCACCCACTCACGCTATACTCGTCATACCACCATGGCAACCAAACAACAAAACACAACATAATGTGAGGCAAGCTGACACGAGACCCTCAGAAACCATATTAAAAACCTCCAAACTCAAGCTCGATTTGCGGTCGAATGACCCGTAATGGTTTTCTTTACTGTTCACCGAATGTGTTTCCTCAGTGCCGTCCTCATAACTGTCATGTCTTCAAGGAGTGATGGGGCACAGGTTAAACAGATTAGAAATATATGTAATTGATAGTAGGTGTGTTTCAGTACATTAGCCACGGAGGGGATTTATGTGAGTGACTGGTGGCCTTCATTTAAATTCTTGTTCACACATTAACATTAGTGAGCACTGTGGAATTAGCTTTATAGGGACCAGCTGCCTCCACTGCCTTGAAACTGAAGGTGGTGTACTGGCTGTTTTTAGCTGTCAGGGCCACTGAAACTGATGCCATGTCAATGCAACAGGAACCAAAAGCATTAACTTTCTTACATTACGAGCTACTGATGAGCATGAGCTGTTCATTATTGGGGGTTCTGACTCATAACATCCAGTGACTAAATCCTCTTGAGCTGTTATTATAGCAACAATGATGGTATCTTAGCAGTCCCCTTAATCCCTTATGTCTTAATGCATTACTTGTACTCTTACATAGATCACAGATATTGTTTATAAATCCCCCAAAATATATCCTTGTCTTTCGAGTGTCGTCATATTGTATAATTAATGACATGCTATTTGCCTGTCATACTGCCATGTAGTTGTGTGAACGAGCTAGCAATATTATGGGACAACTTGGAAGGTCATCTCAGCAGCAAGCTTTGCTAACATTCATTGTAGTTTAATACTAAAGTCATCCAAGCTATGAAGAAAGACACATGGAATTATTGAGTAAACAAAAAAGAATAAGTTTGATGTTTTAGATTCTTCAAAGTAGGCGCCTCTTGCTTGGTTGACAGCTTTGTACATCTTGGCATTTTCTCAGTCAGCTTTATGAGGTAGTCACCTGGAACTGCTTTCAGTTAACAGCTATGCCTCGTCAAGAGTTCATTTCTTGGATTTAATTTAAATTAAATTTAAATCTTGAATATTTTCTTGCTCTCCTAATGTGTTTGACCATCAGTTGTGTTGTGAAGAGGTAGAGTTGGGATACAGTGAATAGCCCTATATGAGTAATGTTTTGACCCATATTATGGCCAGAACGACTTGACTAAGTAAAGAAAACCGACAGTCCATCATAACTGTATGAAAAGAAGGTCAGTCAGTTGAGATGGTTTGGGATGAGTTGAAGCGCAGAGTGAAGGAAAAGCAGCCAACAAGTGCTCAGCAGCTCTGGGAACTCTGTTGGAAAATATTTCAGGTGCTAACCTCATGAAGCTGATTGAGGGAACGCCAAGAGTGTAAGAGCAAAGCTGTAATCAAAGCAAAAGGTGCCGACTTTATTTAGAAGAATCTAAAATCTGAAACATGTTTTGATTTGTTTAACACTTTATGGTTTACTACATGATTCCTTATGTGTTCCTTCATAGTCAGTATGACTTCACTATAGCATCTCTACTAGCTACAGGCTGATATTTTCTCAAGCTCAATCAGAATGGATAAAGAACGTCTGTGTACATCAATTTTCAAGTCTTGCCACAGGTTCTCAATGGGATTTAGTTCTTGAATTTGACTGGGCTGTTCTAACACATGAATATGCTTTGATCTAAACCATTCCCTTGTAGCACTGGCTGTATGTTTAGGGTTGTTGCCCTGCTGGAAGGTGAACCTCCAGCCCAGTCTCAAGTCTTTTGCAGCCTCTAACAGGTTTTCCTCCAGGATTGCCCTGTATTTTTCCCATTAACTCTGACCAGCTTCCCTACCCCTGCTAAAGAACTGCATCCCCACAGCATGATGCTACCACCAACATGTTTCATAGTGGGAATGGTGTGAGGCATTCTTCCATAAAGGCCAGATTTATGTAGTATACTACTAATAGTTGTCCTGTGGACACTCTCCCACCTGAGATGTGGATCTCTGCAGCTTCTCCAGAGTGACCAAGGGCCAGCTTCTCTAATTAGTGCTCTCCTTGCCTGGGCTGTCAGTTTAGGTGGACGGCCATGTTTTGGCAGGTTTGCAAACCATCTCAACTGACTCACGTTCATTTCTTACAGTAATGATGGACTGTTGTATTTGTTTACTTAGTTGAGTCGTTCTTGCCATAATATGGATTAGGGCTGTCAGCTGTGTAGTAACCTGACTTCTGCACAACACAACTGATGGTCCCAACCCCATTGATAAACCAAGTCATTCCTCTAATTAACCCT
>JANCOA010000057.1:12972515-12992932 GCA_024363135.1 Leptodoras oyakawai | reverse complement strand
TTGGTCCCATTTCTTCTTTTACCATTGTGAAGCTCTGCGTAGAACCTTCTTAAGATCCAGTGGTGCAAAATGCAAAGTCTTCCAATTTTTTAGCTGGTCTTAAGATTTTGATCAGGAGTGTATATATCTGATATTGAACAATATAGGTAAACACTTTTTTTGGGTGTAATTTCACCTGGGTGGTATTTTTAAGCAAATCTAAGCCAGTAAGCTCCCTAATCAGCGCAACTGTTCATGAATTAGGGTGCTGATCATGCAGTGTGATACCAAAGAAGTATGCATTGTGAGGGTGGCATAGAAGAGAAAAAAACTGTTTGTGATTTCTCTGTGTACAAGCGATGGCAGAAGCTGGAGTGATGGTGCAAAGTATGAGGCTCAGCTGGTCTTGGGACTCCTTTACCTGCTTCACTGCATCCTCATAGCATGGGGGCTGTTTAATTGCAGATGCAGTAGAGTCTGAGCTACAGAAGGTAGTAGTGGAGGTGGCGCACTTTTGGCCAATGTGCCTGGGAGAGTGTAATATTGCCATCTATATGAGGAGATAGGGTGAAATGTTACACCTCAGATGTGGAAGAGGTACCAGATAAAGGATGAGAATTTCACAGATCATGGTAGTGTGTAGCAGGCATTACATGTGTTTAGCCATACGAAGGGGCAAAAGGCTCAAGTGTTAATTTCTTTCCTCACTATCTGTCCTGGTATCATCTGTCGGCATAATAGCAGGTAGCTTTGATTTGTCCTTCCGTCTTGTGTGAGTTTGCCATGTGATTTGACCACATGATCAGATTCATGCCCATTGTGAAACTTGTGAATAGTAATGTTTATTCAGTTCAGTACATAATGGCCTGATAAAATTCTGACCAGTGTATTCATTTTTGATGATTGTGGAGGCTTTTAGAAGGTGTTACAGATAATGAACTTGTCTGTAACCAAGTAATATATAGGATAACTGCAGGAGGATTGATTGTGTGGCCACAGATAGAAAGAAAATGAGAAGAACAGTCAGTTTGTTTGTGAAGGCTGTTCCAGATTTTGTGCATGAATACAGTTAAGAAGGTGGGATGATGTGGACTAATCTCATCTCTTTACAAACCTTTTGCTGCATGTTTGGACTTTTGGCCTTAGAAGACCCTCTGGGATTTAAGTTATTCTCACTGCTTGAGTACACTGGCTGCATACTTCTCTGGTCAGGTGAAAAGGTACAGCTCACAGACTGAGCAACATTCTTCTGCTGCAGCTGTGATAAGGAGCAATATTTTGTTAGATTTGTTTCACAACCTTATAAGTTCTACCAGTTATTTTCCATGTTATTTGATCAAAAGGACTGAAATATCTCCTATATCAGAACTATTGCGCTTTGTGTGAGGCTGTGTACCTGCATTGGATGTGGTCTGGCTCCACTGTGAGAGCAGCTGTCCCTTCCCAGGGGAGGTGTGAGGAGAAATGGATGACTAGGAGAGGAGGGCAGGCTGTTGGGCTGTGGGCTGCTTGAGTTCTTGGTCCCTGGGGAGTCTTGAGGAGAGCACTGAGGGCTTAGATAGGCAGAGGGACCAGAAGGACTTCTAGAGGAAGGCACATCCAGACTCTGAAGTCCACCCCCTTGTCCACAGTGTCCCATTGGCTCCATGCAGCTGTTTGGGTGCCCATTCTTTGGCTGCTTGGGGGCCATTGGACAGCTGGAAGCTACATGCTCCTGTTTGATAGACACACCAAAGAAGTGCTGCATCTGGCTCGCGGGTTGCAAGTGTACTGGCTCCAGGCCTTGACTGTGCTTCCGTTTATGCAATTGCATCCGCAGCTCCTCCACCTGCCGTTGCTCCTGATGTAATTTCCATGTCAGCTCCTCAATCACCTTCTGCTTCTCTACCAGCATTTTATCCTTCTCAGTGTCCAGGCCTGGTTCACCATGCAAACAGTTCCCCAAGTTCTGGTTGTCCTCTGCACTCAGTTGAGCTGGTGACGGCTGCAGGGCAAATTGTGGAGAGGACATAGTGACGTCACTAAAACTGTCAGGAAGAGAGCCACTGACAGATAGCTCAGAGGAGGCAGGAGAGATAGGTGGGGTGGATGTAGTACTGCAAAATGGATAATACCCGCCTACATGGGACATAGTACCAGAAGAACTTGGGGATTGGTAGGAAGAGAGTGAGCCAGTCGGGGTCACCGGGAAGGTTACGGTCGTGATATCTCCAGAGCTGGAGGGAGAAGCAGAGCTAGAGTCTTTATAGGGCCTCAGCCTTTCTATGAGGGCAGTCTTGGTGCCTGACACTGGGAGACCTCGTATTCGCAGCTGCTGTCGAAGCTCAGACACCTGTTGCCAGGAGAAACAGGAATTATGCTCATTGTCAATGCTCAAGTTCTTCACATCTCTTACAAAGACTACATGTATACAAACCCCATTTGCAGAAAAGTTGGGAGACTTCCTTAAAATGCAATAAAAACTGAAATCTGTAATTTGTTAATTAGCTTGAAGCTTTATTTAACAGAAACAAAAGGACAAAAGATTTTTTTTGTTTTTTCATGATACACCTAATTATATATGGATATGTATGGCCACAGGAGTACTTTGGAAAATGATTATCACTTAATACAGTCTGCCACTGCATTAAGAAATGCAACCCAATACTGTATTATGCAAAGAGGAAGCCATATATTAATTTTGCAGGACAAAGTCAGTGAGTTCTCTCGACCCAAAGTAATCTGAGATGAAAGACAGTGGAAACGTGTTGTGGTCAGAGGAATCCACACCTCAGCTTGTTTTTGTAAAAAATGTCGGATGTTGGATTTTATGTGCCAAAGATGTAAAAGACCATCCAGACTGTTACCAACAACAAGTGCAAAAACAGCATCTGTGATAGCATGGGGTGCACCAGTGCCCACTGCATAGTTGATGATATACAAGTAAGGTTACGACTTATGCAGGGGTATTTTGGAGAGACATATGCTGCAATCAAGAAGAATGTAGCTCACATCTTTTCCAAGGAACTCCATGTCTATTTCAGCAGGACAATGCCAGGCCTTATTCTACACGAGTTACAACAGTGTGGCTTGACTGGCCTGCCTGCAGTCCAGATCTGTTTCTTATTGAAAATGTATGGCGCATCATAAAGAGCCTCATCATTTGTTCGTTTGATCTCTAGAAAAAAGGGTGGGTCCAAAATACAGCTGCAGTTTGTCTCAATAAAACATGTTCGCCTTCCCACAGAGGTAATGTAAACTGAAGTCCTCTGCCTTATGGTCAGCTTATGCAATACATATATAGACAAGTACGAGTAGAAAACAGTATTTTACGTTTGAGTATGTCTAAAAACACTGGCTTTAGCAGAATCTAAAGGGACAAAGTGTGATTATGCAGCATAGTAAACACAACATTAAGTTAAAACTTGTGCGCTAGAGCTGACGGCCTCCTAAATCAAACTGCATTTTTCAAGGAAAGGTTTAGAAGATGGTCAGGAATCTAAATATCACTTGGTAGAAGTGTTTTTTTTTTTTTTGGAGTCAGTGAGTCATCATCAGAGCATGAAAATGGCTTGAAAATATCCTCTCTATTTCAGTAGGTCAATGCCAGGCCTCATTCTGTATGAGTTACAACAGTGCGGCTTGACTGGCCTGCCTTCAGTCCAGATCTGTCTCCTATTGAAAATCTATGACGCATCATGAAGAGGAGAATCGGACAACAGCAACCACAGACTGTTGAGAAGTCTTGTTCAAAGCAAGAATGGGCAAAAATTCCACTTACAGAACTCTACAAATTAGTATCTACCATTCCCAAATGATTAAAAAGTATAATTAAATGAAAGGGTGATGTGACCCAGTGATAAACATGCTTCTGTCCCAACTTTATTTTTGAATGTATTGCAGGTGTCAATTTCTAAATTGGTTTAGACAAAGACTCAAAGACAATTAAGCTCATCATTGAAAACACTGAAAATCTTTTCTTTCTCCTTTTCTGTTAAATAAAGCTTCAAGTCTATTAACAAATTACAGATTTCAGTTTTTATTTTCTTCTTTATGAAACTCTCCCAACTTTTCTGAAATGGGGTTTGAATAACTTTACTATACACAATACATGTGCTATATAACAATGTCTATACTGTACATAGACGTACTGAAGATGGTTATTTATGTAACGTGTGTCCAAAAGTACATTTAGTACCTTTAGGTCATCAAGGTTAGCAGGCAAAGGCCCTGGTCTGACTGGAGTCATGTTGGATGTGCTGCAGTATGTGGTCTTTACAGGAGATGAGGAGCTGCTGCTTTCTGTACTAGTGGCAGTGCTGGAATTGCATGGCATTTGCTGTTCACTGGTTTGCCTGAAGGATATTCGCACAGTCAGCTAAGTCAAAGGTTTCATCCATAATAATACAGTTGCATTTGGAATATCCTAACCTTTCTGAAATATAAGACTCACTTGGTTGACAGATGCTGGGGTATAGGCTGGTAGCTAAAACTTTGGCTTTGTGGACACTGGGACTGGTGCGAATGATTCTGCTGCTGGTGCTTCTGCTGGCTGAGAATCTGCAGTTGCAGAAAGAGCTGCTGCTGCTGCAGTAGCCGGGCGTAGGCTGAGTCCATTGGAGGAGGAGACTTTTCTGCCTTCTGATCTGGTGGAATGTACTGGTGGTACTTTAGCTTTTTCACCTTCGGCTTAACATCTTTGGGCTTCTTATGACGATTCTTGTCTGATGTTTTAGACTATTCCATGGTCACCATGGGTAAAAAAATGTAGTGAGGTGTTTATCATTTGAATTTCAATAGTTTATCAGTGAGTTACTTAATAGTATACACATAGAAAGGCCAAATCAAATAATGTCTATATTAAATGACTGTTCATGTACATTTTAAAATGTTTCCAGTCATCTTTATTTCTAATCTTTGTTAGCAATATTTGGACAAAATGTCTTACCTTTATTATTGCAGGGACAGGAATGGGTGGGGCTGTCTGGCTGTTTGTTAAAGGTGGACCTTCTTCTTGTTTTTGAATAGTTGATTCTCTGGTTTGTGACCCCTTAACAATAAAGGTTGACATCTTAGCAAGAGAATTGACAGTATCTAATTCAAATATGTCTCTTGTGTCTGTTGATACCAGGAAAACCAGCCATACCAGGAAAAATGTAAAGGCCATTTCCAGTTTGTAAGGGCATATCAGCAGTGTAAGCCTAATACCTTTTATACACTGATAACAACTTCATAGGGACACTGCAATTTAATTCATTGCCGCAGAGGACAAACTTCTCTAAGATAATTCTAAGCTGATTCTTCTGTAAAACCTAAGGGGTTAGTTCTCTAATAACCTGATCGTTTAATCAGTGTAGATTGAGTAGTGTGAATTAGAGTATGTTGGTTTAGTTTATCACCTGTGTAGGGCCTGTTGTCAGTGAGGGGGATGGAATGCCACCGCTGGCCTTACTCTCTGCCAAAGGCCCAGCTGAGCTCTGGGACTCATCACTAAGGGGCTGTTCAGGAGACAGGCTCTCGCTGCTGCTGTCCTCCTCAAATGCATACGAGTCCTCCTGCTTCGGAAACTTCCCATGATTCACTATAAACATAACAAATGGACAAAAATGTACCAAAACAGTGCAACTCCTAGGAACTGAGATAAAACTTTTAAGTCAAACCCACAAACAAGCAAATTAAAGAAGGTAAACCAATAGACTAATTCTTATATTGAAGTTATGACTGATATAAAACAAACAGGCTGATTAACATCTTTACTAAGAGAATGACTCGTGTCTATATAAATATTTGGGAAACTGGCTTTTTGTATTGTGCACACCAGTCTTGTATATGTGTAGGCACTGGCTGCAGCTGCTTGCACCCTGTGCCTTTTGTGCAGCAGACTTGATGCTGGCCATTGCTGAATAGTGCTATTAGTTTTTATTTTTTTTAACTTGCGCTTAGTCAAAGCACTTGGCTTAGTGGTGCCGTGATGTAGAGGGAGCAGGCTGACAGGGCCACTTCATTCTAAAGGGGGGCCTTGATAGTACTGAGCAGCTCTGTCCTATCAGCAGAGGTCAACCTAGGGGCTACGAGAGGGACAGTGTGTAGTGCCAATGTGTGTTGAGATGGGAAATGGTGTGTGTTTGTGTGTGTGTTCTGATGCTTGTGTGACTCATTCAGTATCTAAGCATGTGACCTGCCAAGAGTGTGGGCCATGGTTTCAATCATGACAGACACTCTGCCAGCAGTGTACTGGACACAAACGCTGCATACCCTCCCCCAAGCCTAACTGCTGTCCAGCAACAGCCAAGGCAAGTGTGAGCGTTTTTTCCTTCCACCTGTAGGTGTTAGACCGGACTGAACACTGTAACTAGAGACACCTGACCTCTACCTATCCACTTTTACCAACTAAGTGTATCCTATTCTGCCTCATCTGATAAAAATCTACAAGAGCAGAAATGAATAGACAAATTCTGTTTCAGTGTGTATATATACAGATACTGAAGACTTTTCAGATTACAGAAAGCTTGCAATTACCCTACAGGGAACATTGTAACTCAGAGCTCCTTTGCTTATTTAAAAGCCTGCAGGTCTAATAATCAAACCTGGAGAGAAGGTCATGGGAGTGTTACTGGATGGGGGTCTCTCAGCATAGCGGACAGCTGCAGAGCAGCACAGTCCCCCCTCAGACACCTTTGTAGGTGGCTCAGTGGAGCCACATAAATCATGACAAGTCAAAACAGAGCAGCAAAGAGGCCACGTTCATTTGATCTCTAGAAAAAAGGGTGGGTCCAAATACAGCTGCTGTTTGTCTCAATAAAACATGCTCGCCTTCCCGCAGAGGTAATGTAAACTGAAGTCCTCTGCCTTATGGTCGGCTTATGCAACACATTTATAGACAAGTACGAGTAGAAAACAGAGTGTTTACGTTTGAGAATGTCTAAAAACACTGGCTTTAGGAGAGTCTAAAGGGACAAAGTGTGATTATGCAGCATAGTAAACACAACATTAAGTTAACACTCGTGCGCTAGAGCTGACGGCCTCCTAAATCAAACTGCATTCCGTAAGGAAAGGTTTAGAAGGATGGTCAGGAATCTTGCTAAATATCACTTGGCGGACGTGTTTTTTGGGGGTCAGTGAGTCATCATCGGAGCATGAAAATGGCTTGAAAATATTTTCTCCAGACTTCCTTTTGATTTGATATAGAAATTGTGAACCGCAAGCAGGGATTAGATTGTAATATCCACCAACGTCAACCTAACACTTTCTGGTACCTTTCAAAGCAGCCTCTTTAACAGTTGAATCAATGGGTATGATGTTCTTCTCAACCAATTCCAGTGGACCTGGTCTCAGGGCGATTTTCTCATTAAGGTCGTCAGCAAGTCGGGCACGCTTAAGTTTGCTATGCGAGTCTTGAGCGGGGCCCTCGCTGACTGAGTCTGCATAATAACACAGCAATCATAAGCACCATTAAGCCAGATCCAAAACTTTCCACTTGCATGCATTCACTAGTAGGGAGTCTAGCATAAACAGTTATTGTCTGACTGTCCAAGTCAGGCCTCACCCATGATGCTCATCACTCAAAGAGGATCAAGCAACTGAAATGGTTTTGTTGTAGGAACTACTGCCTATACAACCATTTCATTTGTATTTCTTTTTATAATTTATATGACAATGTGATAAGTGTTAAAACCTACCTTGTAGAATGTGCATGTTAACCAGCTCCGACTTCTCTGGTCTATTCCGGATTTTATGCTTCAAATAATCTCCAGTCTGCAAAAAAGGATAGCAGAATTGATGTTTTTAATCGATTGTCATTCTTCAATTTTTTTTGTGCATGGCACTAGACAATTCCACCCATGCTATCCATAGACGATTATCCATAATTATTTTCCAATTAATAACACACAAGGGCCGCTTGGCAAATATGGCACGTGCCAAGGAGTCATGTTTACTTTCGTCTCAGGAAGATAAAGTGGTGTTTTGCTCTGACCTTGGAGCGTTCGAGACTTTTCCTCTGCTCGTGGAATGCAGCTGGACTCTTCAGGGCTGGAAAAATAAATGAGAGGGAACCATCTTTGTCAGTGAGGCTGTCTGTGTGCACTTTGTCAATAAATCCTACATAAATAAGCTTGCTTGCCCAAGCTGCCCACTCCTGGGGCGACTGCATCGTCTGTAGTTGCGATGTTGATTCAATCAGTAGTCAAATCACCTCCATAAGAAGTTCCAACAGAAGTTATCTGATCTAATATCCTCAAGCAAACCAGTATGTCTTAGAACGATGTCCTATACAGATTTGCATCCTGTATACAGATGGAGAAGTTGCATCATAGGTTCACTTCCAACGTAAACATATTGTTTCCCACCCACGCTATCTAATGGATGTGCTAACTGCAATGTGGTAAAAGTGTTCAAACCTATTCCTGGAGCCCTGCCTGATTAAGTAGCACTAATGATGCTGATTAGATTAGAAATGTTAGATTTCTGCTGCGCCTTGGTCGAAGACATCATCCAGACTCCTTGTCTTCTTTGTCTTGTAAAGAAGGAAGCCATGTACAGATCTTTTAAAACGCCAGTTATGTAGAGTAGATTTAAGCCGCCTGCAGTGTGATAGGCTTAGATTGATACCAGTGAAGTAAAGCCAGGGAATCTTTTTTTTTTTTCTTTTTTTATTTTGTTACAGTGAAGGAAATCACAACCCGGATTATCAAGTCAGCTCAGACCTAAAGTGTTTATTGGTGGAACATACAGTGAATAGAAAGCTTTACAGCTTCAAAAAATATTGTTTGGAAAAAAAAATTGATAAATTAAAATAATAAATCCATACTGAGGGAGTACTGAGGGAGTACTGATAAAATAAATCCATACTGAGGGAGTCCATGGAATCTATTTTATATTTAAAAGCCTCGCAGTTTAAGAGTTTAAGAAACCACTAGTTTAGACTTGATCAAATAAGCTTTATTACTTATTTATTTTATTTATATATTTTATTTTATTTTTTGGAGAATTTTTATTCAGATAAGGGAACTAGGTGCACTATGTGTTTTTAAACATACGGAAAAAATTAATAAATAAATCTGGTGCAGCAACAAAAGCTCAGTCACTTAACATAGTATGTGTTATAAAGTCAGTCTTCTGTTAATTCAGTTTTGCACTGTAGCTGGTAAAAAGCAAAAGGCCTTTAAATGAGACTGCGGAAGTTTAGCTGAATGTAAAGACATATTCCTGGACAGTTAGACAAGATAAGGTGAAATAAGGCTCATGAAAAGGCTGCAAGCTCCTCCCGGCCACACGCCAAACAGCCTTGAGAGGCCTGACTGCTGCTTTCAAGTGCCTAATAAACACCAGATGTTCCTGGGGAGATGTATATATGGGGAGCACACACACACACACACACACACACACACACACACTGACCATCATCCTACCAGACAATAGAACAATGGCTGAAATATTCCAGCCATAAAAGAATGTAACAGATTTAGTTATTTCAGTCTTATATGCACTCTTTGAAATAAGGTGCACACTGACGGGATGGAACACGTGTGGAAAACCGAAAGATTTTGCGTTTGCAAAAAGAACCAACCTGCAATAATGCTGACATTCTGCAGTCAGCTACACATGATTCATTTGTCTTTAGGGAGGCTATAACATGCTACAGAACACTGTCCAGTAGCTCCAGCTCTGATATTTATTGTAATAATATATATGTATATTTCACCTGATAAAAGCTTGTTGATGGCAGCTGTGGCAAACGTCCAACTACATTCACTTCTGGCCTGTAATCAATTGATAAACAGACGCTGAAAATTCTTTTTAAAGGACTACAGGCTGGCCAATTGTGATTTTGGGGGCATTTATCTTTGGCAGTCTCCCAGAGATTGATAGGACTGGGCAGGCCTCTGGATTCCTTTCCTGTGCACACTTACCCTAGTTATCTCACCACTGGAGCCTTTCTGCCTGCTATACCATTCAGCAACTTGTCTCAATATATCCAGTTCAAAAGCAAAATATACCATGAGTAAGCTGAGACCCAGAGCCATAACAGCAAGTGTGTATGTGTTTGTAGACTATAAGAGTGTGACGCTGAGTACAACTATACTGGAGAAAGGGGATATAGTTCGTAGATGACCCGTCTAGCTGGCAAGGGGTGTATTTTCAATATCCTCACATGAACAGTGTCTGGACGCAAAAATACTCTATATGGAACTCCTGGGTGATTTTCTAACCTTAACAAGTGAAGGATATCTGACCAAACCATGAATGTCAGCAAGCCTACTGATGCTTTGCTGCAACGTATTAAAGACAGATGAGTGTTGAAAGCATTGGTGGCAAAGCAGAGGCAATTGTAGTGTTGGTGGTGCACTTGGCTTGCTTGTGGCACCAGAGCACCTCTTGAGCAAAGAGCATTCCAATGAAGTCAGACTGTACCACAGAATGTACATAGAGGAATATGATTTAAGGTAACGTGATGTTTATCACTTACACAAGCCATTCCTTTTTCATTCTTCTGTGGAAGCTCTGCATTAAACTTTGCTGTGCTTCTTCTGAAAAGCCTTTTGGACAAGTACACTCTAAAGTCTGATCTGTGTAATTGTCCATATTTATGCCATAACCTCCACTTGCTCACCAGATTGGTTCAGACTGACACTCAGAAATGCCAATTGGTAGAATGGAGCGGGCAGAGAGAGTGGTGTGGGGTGGGGAGGTGGGTGCTGGCTTGTGATGAGTGAGGAAAATAGGTGTTACTCACGAGGCATGATGCCCTGGTCTGCTAACTGTTCTCGCGTCCTCCTCTGCTGGAGCCTCAACTGCAGGACTGCGAGGAGAGTAAAGGTGGGAATGAGGAGAGAGACAGAGAGAGAGAAAGAGAGGAACAGAAAGAAAGAAAGAGACAGAGCAGTTCACTAACCATGGAGCAAAACTAGAGAATGAAATTCTGTGTCTTGCTAGGGAACACATCATCCCCTGCAGACACGCAGAGATAGCGTGTTTTTCCTCCGTCCTGCTCGAAGGACAGAATTGCACTTGTACACAAACCAGCAACAGGGCAAAACGAGCAGCTCTTGCGTTTATGACCCTCCTCTTCACTGGCCATCACGCCCACGAGGACCACACACTGCAGGGAGAGTTGTTTAAAAGCCAGGAGCTGTGTTTATCATAGACCTACATCCTGTTTTAAGAAATATTTGTGGGTCTGTTGCTTTCTTTGTTTTGGGTGGCGTGTCTCACATCAGGCTAGCAGGCTGTCAGTGTCTCAATACATGAGCAGTCATTATGAGATTATCTATTGACACAATTTAATATATTGATGTAAATGGATTTTGCACACATGTGGAACAAATGTTAGGCACCTTTTAATGGTGATTGCAAAGGACATGCCGAAATCACCTACACTTGTGCTTTCACACAAAAAAAACAGTCTCCGTGCAGCACATCTGCTTCTCTTCTGAACACAATTTGGGCAAGATGAAGCTGAGAACCACTGCCAAGCACAGAAGAGTGGACTGTTAATGGGCAAATAGGTGGACAGTACAGGGGAGCCTGGCTGAGTTTTGGCACCAGAAAGGAACCTATCTCACCCAGAACAGCACTGGCAGTTCTCACAAGTCCTATCAAGGACTTTACCTGTAAGGAGATTGGACAGCCTTTTTTCTTTTTCTTTTTTTTTTTTTTTACAAGCTTGTTCTAGACAGAAAACAAATCAAGCTGTTTGTTTGAAAAGAAATCTGGGTCAGTCACAAACATTTATGTTTCAACATATAACATGCTTCTACCTGTTGTTTTTAATGATTTCTCTTTTTCAGTGGTATAAATAAATCAAGGCAGCATTACTGTAAGAGCAACAGGTGACTTATAAAAAAAAAAAAAAAAAGGCAAAGATTAAAAAAAAAATGGCTTTGAGCATGGGTCTGCGATTGCTTCCTGGCAGTGTCAGTACTATTTGGCAATGTTTGCATGGAGAGAGGGGAGGGGGCTTGATGAAGAATGCCAAACCCCTTGATTGCCCTAAATAATTATCCTCTATAAGAACCATCACAGCTTCACAGACACTCTGGATCAAATAACCTTAGCAATAAGAACCATATGAGCTGACTTAATGGCCTAAAATAGCTGCACCAGTTGTCTTTGGGGCATATATCTGAAAAAAAAAAAAAAAAAAGAGCAACAAAACCCAGCTCATTCTTACCCTAACAGTTTTGCATTTGTGCCTGTTGTTGAATCATGCCCCAAGAACTCTGACTGGTATGTTACTTTGAAAAATCCCTTACAGGTTGTTGAATAATAAGAAATCCATTTTTCCAATGTCGGAACATCGTGGACTTCATCAGAGTAAGAACAAACAAGTCCTGAGGCCTTTGAAGTGAAACGCTCTTTCTGTGAATAGCAATAAGGCAGTAATCTTGACATGATGCAGATGGCTTGGAGATATTTGTATCCATATGATCAGCGTGCTTCTGTAATGGATGACTTATCCCAGCCGTATAGTTCATGACACCACCAACTGCACACTTGGCTATGGGCAGGCCCAGCTGTTTGGCTTTTGCATCTAATCAGGATTGCCATTGTTTCCTGTACCACTGGCATCTCCTTTGCTGTCTGTATACCAGCTCAAGAACATTTCTATACAGAATAGTCAAGGCCAAATCAAGACCTAACCTCTGAGGAGACGCTGAAGATAATGCAGTAGCTCGCAATAATCATGTTATTTATGCAAGTTCGGGGGAAAGGATCGGGGTGGGAGGACATGATGAACTTGCTTTGACTCACCAGAAGGCTCACAGACTTATTAAGCTGTCAGTAATTTGAGAATACCACACACGTGGCCAAACACACAATAAGCACATGCAGTTAAACCCAGTCGAACTCAGGGAAGTCTTTTTGGGGTCTAGGGTAGGTTTTGCTCTTCTTTTTTTGCTGAACTACAGCTCCTAATCCAAGTGAGTGTATTTAGCATTGGCAGCACTTGTGTACCAGACTCAGCCTGGCTTGGAGTTAATATTGAACCACACTGGAGACTGCCTAAGGCCCAAGGGAAAAGTCAACTCCCAAATCAAATAGCCATCCTATTAGATAGTGGATGCAATAAAAATAATGAATAAATAAATAAATAATAATAATAATAATATCTTGGAATTTTGAAGTTTTTGAAAAGGAAAATCTAATTGAAAGCAAAGAAGTCAGTCTGCTAAAAGAATGCATGTATATTATCAGCTGATATGGACAATTAAACATCCTGAGGACCTACAAACTAGTTGCCTTTGTGGCTGCATCGATCACGTGACTGTGACAGGATAGTTTTCAGCTGTGCAGGGCATCAGTTCTGCACTACACACCTTTAAAAGTCTGTGTTTTCGGTACAGCATGTGCACAGTTATGTAATTACGTAATTCCGCCCATCCCTTACAGCCGCTAATGAAGTTCCGCAAAGATTTGAGCATGTCCACAAGGGACACACTGGCAGATCTCTATCTACCCTGCTTTCTCTCACGCACACACACTCACACAGGGGAAAGTAATGGCAGCCAGTGTGTATACAGAAGCAAAACCTATATCTCTGTGTAAACAGTCCAACATCTGTGGAGCATTATAGCACTAATATGTGCTGGTCAAAACAAGCATCATTTTTTTACCATGCTGCTCTGTGGACCCCAGACTTTACATCTAGCCTTCCTCTGCACTCGGGTCATTTCCTTTGTGTCACTGCTCTAAACAACAGGAGGGAAACGCTCAATTTTGCCTGTAATTTTGGGCGAGTCATTAAAAAAATGTTAGGCAGCAAAAGGGAAAAAAAATCAGACTGTGAAATCAAGTAAAGATTTTGGAAGCAATATGCAATTGACCTTTCAGTTGGTTTTCAACAAGTCGTCTCGGCGGTGTGTTTTAATATTTGTCACAGACAGTCTGGGTCAGTAACATTTACATCAGAGAGGTGGCAGTATTGTTCACAACAGACTTATTTCTAGACAAGATTCCAGCATTCATCTGAGAAAAGTGCTGTGAGCTGACTTGTGTATATATAAGCACAGAAGAGATGCTTCTCAGTTCCTGAGAAGGACCGCGAGCCAGAGAGAGATGATTGAAAAATGACAGAAAACAGACGAACAAGCTAAGAGCACGAGCTGTCAGCTTTTAGGGGGAATTTAACGCATCACTTCAGCTTAGCCCTTGATACCGGTAAGGTCATGTCAAACTGCTATTGTTGTCATTTGATAACCTTTGACCTCTTTCTCACTTCAGTTCAAGCTACTGGACGTGAACAGTCACCTATAACTGCACATGTGCTGTACACTAAAAATACAACAGCAACAGCAACAACTCCAACCACATAATGATGAACAGCGCTTAACTTTACAGAGTGAAACGCTCCACAGAATCAAGGTTCTTACTTAATGATTCCATTCCCAAACATGATCAATATAAATAGTACTGAAATTTAACAAACAATATATTTTGGACTGTTACTTAAATCCAGACAATGTAGGAGTTAAAGAATGTATGATATGATCTTACCTGATCTAAATTTGCTGCGAATCAATACGGAGTGTTCAGAGCCCAGCAGGGTCATTCTGGTCACAGTAAGATTCCAGTGTCAGCGCATTAACAAAGCAATTTGCTAACTTCAGTCCAGTTTGGGGAGAGTGTCATCAACAGAGTGGCCCCGATTGAGCGAGCACAGAAGTGTCAAACTTGTGCACATGTAAATGCTGAGCTCAAGATGACCACAGTGTGTCAGACAGCCTGCTCGACTCTTCAGAGTGGCTACGGTTCCATGTAGCAGTGGGGGCTGCACTCCATGAGAGAGAAACTGATAGGACTGTGCTGCTGGGCGGGTCTTAAACCAGAGGAGAGTGCGCTGAGCCCTCCTCCAGCTCATAGTGAGTTCCCCCTTAGTGCAGGACAGGGCTGCCCCTACTGTTCAGCAGCATGCAACCCACACACATCAGAACACATACACCCATGGGGATCAGCAGGTGTCAATGCTGAGAGTTCTACATCCTCAACCAAACATTTCTCTTCATATTCACGTCTGCCTACTGTCCGGGATGATCTTTAAATCGAAAAGCACGGCGGTATTTCATACTTCTCACGTGTTCCTCGGGAGATCATCACAAAGACAAAAAAATATATCCTGGTGTACGGTGCGTATACTGAGTAAGCCTATGTGTATTTTATCTTATCTAAAGAGACGTAATCTCCTCTCCAGTATTCTGACAGCCTTTCCTCCAGCTCCCACAATCCACAACAAATGTCAGGGTGGTTCGTTTGGTCTCCTTTGGGAGTAGGAACATTTGAATTGTCCCTGTAGACCTGCAGCTTTATTCCAAACAATTTCCAATCAATGCACAACAAAGAGAAGAGAATATGGCAAGGTAAAGATAGTTTTTTTTTTTTTAATTTTATTTATTTATTTTTGCCATTCTGAGAGCTATAGAAGCTGCAACGAGAGCCTTGTGCTGAAAAGTGTGTAAACTCTTGCAAACGAATGCATCTGCCATCTCCCATTTCTAACCATGTACTACACTTTGCAGCTTTCCTCATAATCGATGGGAATTTAGGAGAAATTCTACAGTGATGTCATGGCTGAGCTCCACTCACACTTCTGTGTTCCTGACATCTCTTTTTCAGAGCTTTTGTTTTTTCCAGACTCAGCACTGGCTCGTCGTTTTAAAGCACTTTAGATTTTAAATGAATCCAAGGGCTTAAACTCGCTAATGGCACCCAAACAATCTGTCCACTCCCTTCGCCACGCGTAACGCTCCACAGTCCAATATACAAGAGCAGTCAAATATTTACATTAGTACATCTTGAGCTGTAAGCGGGCTGTTTTTTGGGGAAAAGAGTGCCTGGCCGCACACAGTTCCCCTTGACTGGAGTTTGGAAAGCTTAATTAGCAGGTGAAAGTGCTTAAAGGGAGGTTGTGGCAGCAGCCGAGTCTGAGCATCCTTGTGAAATTCCTCAGAGGGTCACTGAGTCCTGTCCTAATCCCTCCCTTTAATTGGGCCTCGTGTCTCTAGAGGAGACATGTTTCATCTGAGCAGGCTCCTCAAGAGCGGCTCATTGTGATACCTCGGGACATGAATCACAGCTCTGGGTTTGTGATAAATGAGTGTTTACAATCCTATAGTAGCTGCTTGAGCAGACGCACACGTGTTCTTTAGCATAGAATCCAGCTAGATGTTATGGCTATGGTGTAATATAGCTTTATGACCTCTGGAGTTTTAAGTGCTTCTTGGAAACCTGCAGTTAACACCATATTGAATTCATCAGTAATATTACCATCCTCTGAAATGTGTTTATTGGCACCCCAAAAGTTTTATTAAAAACCTTGTTTTATTAAAAACCTTTGAGAGTATTGTTAACATTGCGCTTGAATTTTCATTAGAACCAATATCGTGCACTCTATGTACTGTATAATTCACCATGTTAAGGAATCACAAATATCACTCATCGGTTTTCACTAAAACATTGTGAAAGCTTTTAAAATGTAACTCAGTCTACAGGGTTTTTTTTTTACAGGTTCCTCCTTCTGTATAACTACACAAAACATTATTTCCTAATGCATAAGTGTACTCTAAGGGCTGACACTTACAGCTGACGGACGTTCTTGTTTCAGAAAGTCAGAGGACGTGAATTGGTTCAGGACTGTAAACAGACACCCTCCTGTTTCATGTTATGTGATCAATGACTTTTTGTTGTACACTCTGCAGTAATGTTCAGTGGTCGGTCGATGTAATGTAACTATCTCTGTCACTGCTGATTTAGACGGTCTGAAGGTAGAGCTGAAAAAAAAAATCTGTGGAGTGGAGGAGTGGAGCTTGTCATGCTCTTGGCTATATCTCAGAACACATCAGACAGACAGCGTCTCACACACGCAGACGGTCAGGGGAGGAGCCGCAGCCTGCCTGAGTGGAGCCAGCAGGACTGAAGAAAGTGAGAAACAGAGACAAAGAGAAGAAACACACAGAACGACAGACACAGAAGGGACAGAATTAGCAGGTTAGGATAGAGAGTAAGTGCTAAGACGGTATTAAAGTAAAACAGAAACAGTGATGAGTGAACGAAAATTAATGAAGGTAAGGAAGGGCACGAGCAGGCTGAAAACCTGAAGCAGCAGAAACAGCTGGCTCTTATCTGTCTAAAACCCACAGGTCTCCATAACAACATTGCTTTAATGACCATTCTCTGCTTACTGTCGCTGCTGCCTTTGCCTTAGAGCAATGACTATGGCCACAGGTAAACACTCCCAAATGGAGCGCCAAGAGAGTCCGTCTCCTGAGAAAAAGCCAAAAGATCAGAAGATTTGTCCACGTTCAGGAATGTGCAGGAACCCTTTTTTTGTCGTTTGTTTAGATCCCTCAGCATTCTTCTGGGTTATGATGAAGTTCCTCTGAGGGCTTTTATTTTTCAAAGACTACAGCCAGTTTTCCTCAGATCCACTTTTAAGCATGTATCACAGTGACATGTTGCTGTGATACAGAACAGAATATCCAGGTGCGACCATTTTCTTCACAGAACCTGGATTTTTGGGGTTAAATGGAAAGAAGGAAAAGCTGTCAAGTTAGAAGAAGTCAGGTTAAACGTGCACTGGGATCATATTAGCTAGAGCTATGGAGCCAAGTCAAATTATAAGTGAAACAAGAAGAGCTAGGGCCAAAGCCCACTGAATATGAAAAGATGTGAGATGTATTCTCTTTGGTATCAGTGAGTCAGGGATCAGTTTTGTTGGCAGGAAGCAACATACCTGGAGTCTGCAACACAAAAACATCACGCTGGACCCGAGCTCTGAGCGTCCGTACTTGAAACTGGATTGTGCTTTGTTTAGTTCGGTAGAGCTCTTTCACATTAATTCACTGGATTCTGGTCGTTGTGAGAAAAGAGAAATGTGCATGAATGTTTGCAGTGCGAGGGCACAAGGACCTCTTGGATCCCTTCAGATTAATGCTAACTCTCTGTTATTAGTTAAACAAAGAGCAAGATCTACTGTAATGCATGTTCCACACTTTAAATTCCCTTTCTCCAAGCTTGATTTTGCTTAATATCTGAAGCCATGTCTAATGCTTAGATAGAACTACATATCGAAAATAACACTCGAAGGAAGCTTGTTCTTTGCTCTGAAGGAAAAAAAAAAAAAAAAAGATTCGTTTCTGTCAGGTAAAAACTAAGATCTATTTTCCCAGTTTGATTTATGTATGGAATGAAATGTTTGCATATGTTTTGTTCAAATGTCTCTGAACTACATGTAACACTCATCACTGTTTAGTCTAAGGACTACTGTGTATGTTGAGGAGCATGTTTGGTGTATAAGTCATTGCCATTGTAGTCTCCTGAGCCGAAAGTAAAGTATTTTGGCCAGTTTTACAGCGTAGCCTGTGCGGAATTCACAAGCTCATGTAGAGATGCTGAACTATGAAACAGAGGTCATGTCATTGTTTTCAAGTCATCTGCTGAGAAATAAGCTTGGTATAGGTGGGGTTCATGTATCAGACGAAGGATGCGTATACTTGCTGTCTGTGTGACTTTAGATTATGATTGCAGCAGGAAAAAAATGGGACTTGACTTGGGATCGAGATTTGGGACTTTGTGACGATATTGTGTAATGAAGGATATTTTTTATTTGCTTGGGCATTGTTCATTCATTCATTCATTCATTTTCTTGACCGCTTATTCCCCTTTCAGGGTCACAGGAGAGCCAAGGGTCAAGGCAGGAACAACAATAGACAGGGCGCCAATCCATTGTAGGGCACACACTCACACAATAGGGCCACTTTAGAGACACCAATCAACCTAACGTGCATGTCTTTGGACTATGGGAGGAAACCGGAGTACCTGGAGTAAACCCACGCTGTGTGTGCAGACTCCACACAGAAAGGACCCAGACCGATCCACCCAGGGACCTTCATGCTGTGAGGTGACGGTGCTACCCACCGAGCCACTGTGTCATGCTTGGGCATTAATATTAAGAAAATGTCTGACAAGCCGAACATCATTCCATCCCTTATTATCATGCAGAAGTTTACGCATGTGCATGGCAACAGATGACACAACCAAAAGAGACTTAAGACTTGAACTTCTGACCAAAGACCTGAGACTTGACTTGGACTTGCAAGCATCTCTATCTATAACACCACACAACTTGGATGTAATCCACTCTTCCATTTTTCCTGAGTAAAATCAATGCTTTAGAGCCGGTTCTCACGGCTACTGTGTAATCCTACACTCTACAGCCCAGTTCTCCCACTGAAAGATGACCAGCTACACTAACTTGAACCTGCTTGGCTAACCTTTGGCCTTGGATATGTCAGTCTCCTGTCATATCTCTGTCAACCAACCAGGACATACCCCCAGCATGCTAGCCATGCTTCAAAAAGGGTATATCATGACGTGTGCTAATATTTGTCTTGACGTGTAGAGCACTGAACCAAATACTTTTATGCTGCTTGGGTGAAATGTCCTGTCAAGGAGCACATTTTCCCTCCAGATGGGGAAAGACTTAGTCCGTGTTTTTCTTGGTGTGAGCCAGTTGGTGTTAAAGCACACATCACAATAAGCCTCATGTTTGCTTAACGAAGATAAAGTATGTCTTATCAGGGTCTTCGCTGGATAACAGGAATTTATCTGTCGCGCCCTTTCCCACTCAACCTTAAAGAGCGTTTATTGCATTGTACATGTCCATAATAAATGGAAGATATTGCTATTTTGTGTTCAATCTAAACATACAAGTCAGCTACATAGAAATCTTGAATGAGTAGACTTGACTTGTGTGTACAGTGTGAAACCATGTCTTCATCACTCTGCAGGACAGCTCTGCTACACTGCATTGGCAGTATTTCTGTAGTGACTGGTGATTTGTTGAGGAAAGATGTGCTTTCTTTACTGACTGAAAAGCTGGAAAAACACTTAGACGCAAATACTTTATTTTTAATATGTGTTCATGTAAAAAAAAATATGTTTTTATGTTTAAAAAGTAGGTCAAGTTAGCAGCCATGGGTGGCACAGTCAGTAAGCCATGTAGCCACACAGCAAGAAGTACTCAGGTCCTTTCTGTGTGGGGTTTGTATGTCTGTGTGGGTTTCCTCCAGGAGCTCTGGTTTCCTCCCACAGTCCAAAGACATGCAGCCAGGTGAAATGGAGTTACTAAAAGGTGTGAGTGTGTGTGTGGGAATGTGTCTGTCTTTGTGTCTGCCCTGTGATGGACTGGAGACCTGTCCAGGGTGTTTCCCTGCCTTCTGCCCAAGGTGTTCTGGGATAGGCTTTGTTAATGAATGAATGAATGAATGATGTCATCAAGTGAGAGTAAAACAAGGGAAGAGTACTTGCAATGTATACAATTATTCACTAACATTTTAGGTCTTTTCTAACCTTTGTTGTCTTTATCTACAGAAAGATGTACAGGGCTTGGACAATGAAACTGAAACACCTGTCATTTTAGTGTGGGAGGTTTCATGGCTAAATTGGACCAGCCTGGTGGCCAA
>JANCOA010000057.1:12842941-12859046 GCA_024363135.1 Leptodoras oyakawai | reverse complement strand
AAGGTCCCGGGTTCGATCCCTGGGTGGGGCGGTCTGAGTCCTTTCTGTGTGGAGTCTGCATGTCCTCCCCGTGTCCGCGTGGGTTTACTTCGGGTGCTCCGGTTTCCTCCCACGGTCTGAAGACATGCACGTTATGTTGATTGGTGTCTCTAAAGTGGCCCTAGTGTGTGAGTGTGCGTGTGTGTGTGTGTGCCCTACGATGGATTGGCGCCCTGTCTAGGGTTGTTCCTGCCTTGCGCCCAATGCTGCCGACTAGGCACCGGCTCCCCATGACCCTGAAAAGGAATAAGTGGTCAAGAAAATGAATGAATATAAGTTTATCCTTTTGAACATTACATATCTTGAATATGGGTCGAAAAGGATTTGCAAAGCATCGTATTCTGTTTTTATTTATGTTTTACACAATGTCCCAACTTCATCGGATTTGGGGATTTATGACAGACATTTACACTAACATGCAATGTTAAACTCCTTTGCTCCTATGTAAAATGTGTAACGGTTGGCATGTCTAGCACTACAACAAAATCAGAGTAAATGTCACAGGATATTTTAGCAGTGTAACAGTTATGTACAGGTGATTAAATTGTATATTGCATAAGACTGTACTACTAAGTTCTTTGGTAGAAATGGTACTATGCAGAAGGCAATCTTACTTTAGGTAGCTGCCTTCTTTCCTGTATATGCTGCTCTCCTCATAATCTCATCTATCTAACTCATCAAAGACTAGCTGTTTAACAAACCCAGACCAGTAGAAACAGCATGGTGAGTCTTATTTTAGTGTATGGAGTTTATTTTTAATCCGAGCCATTCTGACTTGGTTTGGGTTTAGAGTTATAAGTCTATGTTTTTTAATCCACTTACCTAGCTCCACTATGGCTGTAAATGACTGTGTATTGGTTGTGAATTCAGACCAATAACATTTCTGAATTTATTTTGGATTCTGTGACTTCATTCATAGACTACATTGATTAGGCTTGTGTTATATGCATGGTTGGCTTTGTTTGTGGCTTATCATAATGGCCAGTCAGTCAAATCTATGCCCATTGAGGGCTGCTAGTGGCCCTTGGGAATATTTCCAATAAGCCTGGTTGGTCTGTACCTGTCTCTATGCTAACCTCATAGTCCTATAAAATTGGCACAACTCTTTTCACACTAATGCTGCAGGAAAACCTACCAAATAAATTTGAACTACTTTTAATTAGCAGCTACAATAGCCATTTTACTTTACATTTACTTTTAGAGTTTGCCTGTCAGGCTTTTATGTGGCGCATTCTTGAGAAATTACATGAAAAGGTAACTCTTAATTACACCATCACAAATACCTGCCTGCAGACATAATCTACCCCTGATGCTGGATAATTTGATAAGCATGTGAATGACCGTATGTGTATGGTGCAGCTTTCCAAGAACTATGATGTCTGAAGGCACATTTAAGGGGCTGGTGACTCAGAGATAGCTGAGAATGAAAGCAAAAGTGGACTCTCTTTAAGCATCAGTGCCACTGTCTGAATCCTCAAAATGTCAGAGAAATGAATAGGTTTTCGGTGCTGTGATGAATAATGAATCAGCAGTCTGGTTTTTGTTGTTGTGCTCGGAAAGAATGATCTTACCAAGTTTGGGAACATCAGAGTAGCTGTGCAGGGGTACTAATGTGCCCCTTCTTCCTGTGCACTTGCAAAACAAAGTGTCTGTTTGGTAGAGGAGGACTGGTTGATAATCCATTCTGTTTAAGCCCAAATGCAGACAGGATGAGAGAATATACGCCGTTTAAGTTTTGTATGTGAGAACTGTTGCTTAGGAAAAAAACCAAACAAACAAACAACAGACCGGCAGACATATCTGTATTGAGACAAATTAGCTCAGCTCAGCTTTTCGCTATGGGAGGCAAGGCACTAGTGGTAAATCAGCTCCTTAATATGGCACACTTTATTTTCCTCCTAAATGCCACGGCAATTTAACCGATTCTTATCTATTTTGTCCAAACTGGAAATTATTTTTCAAGTAAATTCAATTGGAGCAAAACTTACTTTGATTTGCAGATGTAAATGGATGCATAATTCAGTTGAGCTGCTTACCTGTGAGATCTAACATCAGCATAGAGTTGGAGATTTGGAGTTCACTTAATGACACCAGCTCGATGATAGGCTACATAACACTGGCATTATAACGCCAGCATTTATCTTCCTCTGGAATGCATCACTGAGTGCTGCATGGTCATTTAGTCTGAATAATTTGCATTTAGCAAACACCAAACTGCTTCCAGTGTGCTGCTTCACAGGTGGAATACATTATGTGGTATGATTTTCTGATGTGGGATGAAATTGATGCTGTTCCCATTGAATATTTATCTGATGTTCAGCTGAATTTGCTCTCACTTGGCAACCAGACAGGCTTGATCAGAGATATAGGATGAAGAGGTAGTGCATATGAGATGTCCGTGTTACATGTTTGGCACAACGTCTGAGTTAGACTTGAAGCAAAATGCTTAGATTGTCCTTGATAAAAATAATAATACAAGCTCTGTATACATGCTCTTCGTTAACTTGAAGTTGCTCGGCACATAAATAGAGTAAATACATCTAGCTCATTGACCGACACGGTCTTGGGTGAAAGATAGAATCATGTCAAATACAGCTGAGGCATACAAGAGTGACTATAAAGCATTTAAATGATCCTACAGATTGATGCTTAGGATAAAGTGTCTTTGATATTATCAGGTAAAAAGCATCCAGGATGCCATTCGGGACAAGAAGAAACGCTTTAACTTCATGGGTGAAGAAGTGAGTCTGGTCCCTTCTGTGGGTATCTTTATCACAATGAATCCAGGCTACGCTGGCAGGACAGAGCTCCCTGAGAATCTGAAAGCCCTCTTTCGGTAAGTGTGGGATATAAATACAAAAATGTTCCTGTTGGCAAACTGCTGCAGAGTACAGAGTAAGAGGAATAAAATACATCCCATCATCCCGTTGGAAAATGTTGTGTTTTATTCCATATTTAATGAAGGCATGCTTTTGCCATTTCTTTTCTATATAAATGTATAACTAACATCTTTTAGATGATCTATTATCTATCTAAAGCAGCTTTTCTCTACAAGAGAGTTTATCTGTGTGTTATTTTCATGGCTCTTCTGCAGGCCTTGTGCCATGGTAGTGCCAGACTTTGAACTCATCTGTGAGATCATGCTGGTAGCAGAGGGCTTTATCGAGGCCAGACTGCTGGCAAAAAGTTCATCACTCTCTATCAGCTCTGCAAGGAACTTCTGTCCAAACAGGTAAAGGACATTCCAGCATCAAGACAGTTAAAATGTAAAGTCAGACCACTGCATTTTCTTTTTCAAATTGCTACCAGTCACACAGTACAGCACTTTCTGCCCACTTAAGAATACCTGTCCTCACATACAGTAAGTCCATGATGGGCCTTAGACACTGTGATTTGATGTGACATGGGTGAGAGAATATGCTGTCCATCCCACACAGTGAGCATGACTCATTTCACTTCCTTGACTCCCAGCCAGAGATGGTTGTAGAAATGGGGCAATTTCCGGAGAGAATAATTTAGCAGTTAAGTATCATCATGTTACTCTGTGCTGCTAAAATTGAGCTCAAAAGTGTCTCAGTTTCACCTGATTGCTAAAATAAACAGAATTACTTTTTATTATATTTGATGCAGATGAAAGTTAATAAGCTGTTCTCTCATTCTCTCAAACACCTTTGTTTTTTTTTTTGTTTTTTTTTAACAGATGTAATTTTAAATGAGCATGTTTTAAACCTTTTACTGACAAAATGTAATTACTGCATTTAAGCATCTGTTATGAGTTCATTTCAAGTGAACTGTTTTTTTTTTACTTTTAAGTCAGTTTTCATCAGTGGCAATTGTCTTCCTGCTGTAGATAAAGCAGATAAAAAATCTGGATTGTTCCTTTAAGGCAGTTATATCCAGCATTGCTATCTCATGTGGCTACTAAGAAAGTTTAACCATTAAAACATTATTTTTTAAGAAAGCACTGTTCCATCTAATTCCATTTTATGCCTCGCTCCATTTTGTATAAAGGCCACATTTTGACAGCTGCAGCAAGACCACTTGACTTTTATGGCATCTGTAACCTACTGTTTGATTTCAGCATTGTAAAACACCCAAGTATTTTCCAGACAAAAAGATCACCACTTCTATATAGTACGATAAATAGTTTTATTAATACAGTATAAGGAATAACAGGGTAAGATGATGTTTAAAAAAAAAAAAAACTTTTTTGTTACTTTGTTATATAATTTTAATCCAAAAGATAATTGGTAGAATGTCTCAATGATTTCTTATTAGAGCTTGATTAAGAAAATCTGTACTGGTGCATATCATCATATATTCATCATAAAATACACAAAGAACTGTATAATTCCTTGTAAATTATCTAACTGTATTTCTATATCTGTACGAGCAACCATATAGTCTGGTCAAAGAACTATATAATAATACCCACTATGTATTCATATACTGATAGAATATTACCTCTCTTTGAGTCACGGCATTGTCCATGTTTATATCATGAATAAATTATTTTGAATATGACTGGTGAAATACATGGGTTTACTGATCTTAAGATATTCTCTTCTACTAAACATCGTTATTACCATTATTCTTCAAAAAGCAGTTTTCAAATAGAAAACGAAATAGAAATGTTAGAAATGTTCAAAATGATTTAACACGTATTTAATGTGCTATATGTAGACTTTCAGAGCATAAAACAAACAAAGTATTGATACGAAGTGGAATTGTATGATGTCACATTGGATTGTGCTTCCTCTGACTCACTCTTATATTGCAGGACCACTACGACTGGGGACTGAGAGCCATCAAGTCCGTGCTGGTGGTGGCCGGCTCTCTGAAAAGAGGCGATCCAGAGCGACCCGAGGATCAAGTGCTCATGAGGGCCCTGAGAGACTTTAACGTGCCCAAGATAGTGACGGATGACATGCCTGTCTTCATGGGCCTCATTGGAGACCTGTTCCCCGCTCTCGATGTCCCCCGTAAGAGGGACCTGGACTTTGAGAAGTTTGTCAAACAGTCCATACTGGACCTCAAGCTGCAGGCTGAAGACAACTTTGTGCTTAAGGTGAGGGAGCCTGCGTATGTCGGATTGTCGTTCGGCTATGTTGCTGAACATACAGACGTTATATTTCAGATTATAATCATTGGTATAATATTGGTGTTGGATTGTCTTGTACAATCTGTGTAGACTTTCACGTCTTCTTCCTGTGCATACCTGGATATTTTCCAAGTTCTCCATTTTATTCCACCCTCCAAAATCATGCTATGAGAGTGCCTACACTAAGTTTCCCCAGGGTGTAAATGAGTGATTCATTGACGTCTTTCCCAGCTTCTGGACAGACTCTGTGTCCACTATGACCCCGACCAGGGTAAACCACGACAGAATGCTGGTAGGGAATGAGGGGAATGAGGACACAGAAAAAACACGTCTTTTTATTGATACTTTATTTATTTATCAATCTGTTCGTCAAATTAAATCAGGTAATTAAAAAAGCCTGCACACAATGTTTCACAAGGCTGTCTGTCTTGCACAGTCAACATAGTCTTACTACAATACACACAGACTATAAATACCTGTCATTCTTAACCACAGACAGGTGTAACCACTCACACATAACCCACTACTTCTTGGTGACTCCTCCTCCCACTCACACCCCATGTGTGACCATGCCTCCACTGCCATTCTCTCTCTCTCTCTCTCTCTCTCTCTCTATCTCTCTCTCTTACATACACTAAATCATATGCATATGCATGTCTTTAAATGCACCATTTAAGATTGACATATACAATACTTTATTCAATTGTTAGACATTATATTTCAGTAATGCAAATAACCCAATGATTTTTGGTTCTGTTGCTAAATCCTGTAGGTTACTCCAGCTTCTCCATGCAGCATAATAGGCTTTTTAATGTAACCATTACTCCTCAAAGTGCTGTCATCTCATATCATCCCAAAACTGACAGGTGCTACAGAGCATATCTCTCTAGTGAGACGATCTGAAGAGCTCAAAATGTCAAGGTGTCATCAGCAGCGTGCTAGAGAATGGTTCTGATGCTGCAATCACTCTTTTTTTCTCTTCTCATTGCCAGCTCCGCTTTCCTTGTGCATTGCCGTCCGTTAAGAGCCATAAACCCGCTGGTGTGTTTGTGCCAAATAGACATTAGCGTCAAAGGAGTCTGAAACTGGATATATTGGACAAATATAAGGAAACAAGAATTACAGTGTAATAGTGCCTCAGGTGCTGGGGCTGAGTTCTAATTTCCAGCATTAGGGAGAGTCTCAGATATCAGCGCCTCCGTTCTCGCCAGAGCCAGGGGAAATAAGTGCAATCTCAGACAGGTCAAAGAGCCACCCAAACAGGATAACAGCACTCCATCAGTGCAGGGTGAGCTCTGAGTGAGGTGTTTAACCCCTGCCACAGTGCAGACGAAGATGCTCAGGTATGTGACTCTAGTTCAGCTGTTCCCTGTACACTGATGCCCCTTTACTCATTGATTTGGAAAGGGATAGTAGAGAAACGTGGGTGGGAGTGGGGTGGTTGGTCTGGTATAGAGGTATGTTTTTCCCAGTTCTCAGCCACTGTCCTTGACAAACCAGCCCACAGACATTGCTTCAAAGATGCAATCATTCATTCCTTTGAACCACGGAAACAGCTCTGAGGAGCCCACAGGAGGCGACAACGTCAATGCCATTGATTGAATATGCCATCTCTCACTCACATCCCCCCCCCCCCTCTCTCTCTCTGTCTATCTCATTTCTTGGTCTTTCTCTCAGTAGTTTTTATCTCTTTCTCACTGTCTGTCTCTTTCCTACTCACCTCACACCCTGTCTCCCACTCTCTCTTCTCTGAGGACTTCTCCTGTTTAATGCTTCTTGTTCTTATCACACTCCAGAAATGTCCTAATCGTTCACCATTCAGCCAGATGGGTCTAGATGAGGTGCCTGATCTTCATCAGAAATGTCGCTTGTGAGAGACAGGCACTGCCAGCATAATCCTACACCAGCTGATCCTGATTGTCAGGGCCTGCATGTTTCTATTCCAGTGTGTTGTCGGATTTGAGAATGAATCTATGCAAAGCTGCAAGTGCTACACTTAAAAATGAAATTTGTCCTCTGCAGGTGGTTCAGCTCGAGGAGCTCTTAGCTGTTCGACACTCTGTCTTTGTGGTTGGCAATGCTGGCACGGGGAAATCACAAGTACTCAAGTCTCTCCATAAGACCTACCAAAATATGAAGCGCAGACCTGTATGGGCTGACCTTAACCCCAAAGCTGTCACAAATGATGAGCTTTTTGGCATCATAAACCCAGCTACAAGGGAGTGGAAAGATGGTAAGAGCTAGCTCTGTGTTTCCTGCCATCCATTGAAAAGTTGTACTTTATTTTAATTATTTCGCCTATTTCCCCCATTGCCCACTGTTTTGTAGCATGACACTGAGAATAGGATTTCATTTCAGGGCTGTTTTCTAATATCATGCGTGAGTTGGCCAACATCAGCCACACCGGGCCCAAGTGGATTGTGCTGGACGGAGATATCGATCCAATGTGGATTGAGTCTTTGAATACAGTAATGGACGATAACAAGGTACATCACAGAGCTTTCACGTTTCAGCTCAGTGAACACCATTTTAACTGTTTGGCTTCTATCTTAGACAGTGCATACCCATTTAAATATAAAATTACTAATGGAACTAGTCAGCTAGTTAGGTTAATATAGTCAGCAAATCATGTTGCATGAAACATGAGTGCATATGTGTGTGTGTTGGTGTGAAACCCTGTAGGTGCTGACTCTGGCCAGTAATGAGCGGATTCCCCTGAACCCCACGATGAGGCTGGTATTCGAGATTAGCCACCTCCGCACCGCTACCCCTGCTACTGTCTCCAGAGCTGGTCTGAATGCCTTCTATCACACTTACCTTGTGTGGAAAATACGTCCCAGTAAACACTGGGATATATAACATATTTTATAAATATTTTTTATGAACTGAATACTTACTAGAGCTTGAATGGGGTCTGTTTATGTTGTTTGATATAGTCCTGGTGTATTCTTGTACATATGAGCTTGAAATCTGGTTTTCTTGCAGGTATATTATACATCAACCCAGCAGATTTGGGATGGAATCCACCAGTGATCAGCTGGATTGACAGGAGAGAAATTCAGTCTGAGAAAGCCAATCTGACCATTTTGTTTGACAAGTACCTCCCATCATGCCTCGATGCTGTCAGGTCAAGGTAAAGCAAAAATGATTGTACTGTCCTATGGCATTTCACTTTGGGTTTTACTTCATATGAATTATGCTAGGGTTAGGGCCATATTTAGAATGATGTCAGACGTCTTTGCGTCATCGTGCCAGCCAAAGTGCAATTTATTACTTGTTTGAGCTGTAGTATTTATATAAAAAGTTCAGTACAGCTACGCAACCATAAGATACAGTAGAGAGGCACTCCTGGATATTGGTAAAGTTCACCACAAACTTACACTTAGACTTTCTGTGTACCGGGTCGACGGAGCCCACTGAGGCCAACCGGCAAGTCCCAGGGTCAGGTGAGCGGCGCAGCCGGCGAACAGACCGGTCAAGGTGGAAGCGTAGCAAGAGAGGGGGGCTGCATGGGAGGGTAAAAGCTAGGGATACACGTCCACTGATACCCAGCCCGCTGCTAGCTAACATTCGCTCCCTTGAAAACAAGCTGGATGAGCTGAGAGCCAGGATTTCAACCCAGCGTGAGGTGTGAGAATGTTGTGCTCTTATTCTCACGGAAACCTGGCTCACGGACAACACACCAGGCTCAGCAATTGGGTTGTCGGAAAACACTTTTCAGCGGATTTGGAACTACTGATGTTAAAGTGCAGACCCTTTTATTTACCAAAAGAGGTGTTTATGTTGTCTGTTTACATCCCTGACAGCACTGGGGCTGCTACATGACATCATCAGTAAACAAGAAACTGCACACCCTGATGCTGTGTTCATTGTAGCCTGTGATTTTAACACCTGCAACCTACGGTAGGTTGGAGGGAGGTTGCAGAACTGGTGGCCTGGTGTCATGACAACAATCTTTCCCTTAACACAGACAAGACCAAGGAAATGACTGTTGACATAAGGAGGAAGGAGGAGATGCATGCACCTCTTTACATAGGTGATATGGAGGTGGAGAGGAGGTGGAGAGGGTGGAATTCCATTCGAAATTCCTCGGTATTCACATCAGTGAGGATTTCACCTAGTCTCACAACACATGCCAAATCATCCTTGAAGTCACAGCAGCGTCTGCACTCTCTGAGCAGGCTGGGGAATTTGGCAAACCAGCCAGAATTCTCAGCAACTTCTACAGGTGTACAGTTGAGAGTGTCTTTGCCAACCCCATCATAGTCTGGTATGGAAACTGCACAGCTCAGGACAGGAAGGCTCTCCAGCGTGTCATTAAAACTGCACAGTCTATTTCAGGAGCAGCCTTCCCCTCACTACAGGACATTTATCACAACAGGGCCATCAGAAAAGCAATCAGTATAATCAGGGACAATACACACCCCCAACACAGCCTCTTCACACTTCTACTGTCAGGCAGACACTACAGGAGTGTGAAGTCCAGGACAACAAGACTGACAAACAGTTTCTATCCACAGGCCATCAGGCTTGTGAACGACTCACACACACTACCACTTGCCATCACCCCAATGGGCTGCACCCTGACTAACACACACAAACACGCAACTTATTTATTGTACCCCTCTAACAAACAAACTGAACTGAAATCCACATTCTACACATTCTACTGTGAATTGCGATAACGCACAGTGCACTTAATGAACAGTGCCAGCCTTCAGTTATGTCTGCTGCTCTCTCTGCTACTACACCTCATTCCCTCAGTACAATACTGTACAATTTTAATTACTTTTATTTAAAACCGTGAATTATTTTGTGAAGAAGGATTAGCAAAGTAAGAATTTCATTGTGCACTGTAGCATCTGTTTACAACCTCTTTGTATCTACACTCTTTGTCCATTTTATCAGCTTCACTGACCATACAGGTGCCCTTTTAGTTTTTTAGTAGTACGTTACTTTTAGTAGTTTTACAGATAGAGACTGTAGTCCATCTGTTTTATTCAGACTTTGTTAGCCCCCTTTTATGCTATTCTATAGTGGTCAGGACCTGCACAGGACCACCACAGAGCAGATATTATTTGGGTGGTAGTCATTAAATAAATGCATAGTCGTTAAATCAAACATAAGCAGCCAAACTTTGCTACCAATTTGAGGCTCTGGAAGACAGTTTCATGTCACAGGGTATACGCCATGGCAAGACTGAGCACAGCAAGAAGACACAAGATACTTGTACTGCATCAGCAACTCTCCCAGACAAATATTTCAAAGCAGACTGGGGTTTCAAGATGTACTGTTCAAGCTGTTTTGAAGAAGCACAAATAAACGGGCAACGTTGAGGATCATAGACGCAGCTGTCGGTCAAGGAAACTTGCAGCAGATTACAAACACATCAAGCTTATTGCCCTCAGCAGCATCAGTGTCATCAGCTCAGAACAGGCAGAAACCAATGGGACCCAGGTACACCCATCTACTGTCTGGAGAAGTCTGGCCAGAAATGGTCTTTATGGAAGAGTTCAGCCAAAAAAGCCATACTTTCAACATGGAAACAAGGCCAAGCGACTCAACAATTCACAAAAACATAGGAACTGGGTGCAGAAAAATGGCAGCCAGTGCTTTGGACTGATGAGTCAAAATTTGAATATTGATATTTGGCTGGCAATTGTCTGCCGAAGGGCTGGAGAGCGGTACAATAATGAGTATCTGCAGGCAATAGTGAAGCATGATGGAGGTTCCTTTCAAGTTTGGGGCTGCATGTCTGCAAATGGAGTTGGAGATTTGGTCAGGATTAATGGTGTCCTCAATGATGAGAAATACAGACAGATACTTATCCATCATGCAGTACCACCATGGAAGCGTATGATTGTCCCCAAATTTATTCTGCAGCAGTACAACCATACAGCCAAGGTCATTAAGAACTATCTTTAGCATCAAGAAGAACAAGTCCTTGAATTGATGGTATGGCCCCACAGAGCCCTGATCTCAACATCATCGAGTCTGGGGTTACATGAAAAGACAGAAGGATTTGAGGAAGCCTGTATCCACTAGCTGTGGTTAGTTCTCCAAGATGTTTGGAATAACCTACCAGCCGAGTTCCTTCAAAAACTGTGTGCAAGTGTACCTAGAAGAATTGATGCTGTTTTGAAGGCAAAGGGTGCTCACACCAAATATTGGTTTGATTTAGATTTCTCTTCTGTTCATTCACTGCATTTTGTTACTTGATGAAGTAACAAAGGGGATATAAGGTATATAAAAGGTATATAAAGGGGAGGGGGAAACATACTACAGCCCGCCTCAGCAGGTGAATACGGAATAAGAGGCAGTGGGTGAACCCACCACATGTACAGAATGGGCGAAAGCCCTAGGCTGCTAGAGACAGGCATGGGAACCCCATGAATAGTGAATAGTGTACAATTAGTCATAATGCACCTTCTATACTATGTTGTTCTACTGTAATAAGTGTAGACACTGGCACTGGCATGTTTACAATGGTCACATTGTCATAGCCGTTACTATTTCTTGTCCCAGATTTAAAAAAATCATCCCAATCCCAGAGCAGAGTGTGGTCCAGATGCTGTGCCACCTTTTAGATTGTCTTCTGACCCCGGAGCACACACCCCCAGACTGCCCTAAAGAACTCTATGAGCTCTACTTTGTCTTTGCTGCCATCTGGGCCTTCGGTGGGGCTCTGTTTCAAGATCAGGTAAACGATCTCTCCTACACTGTTCACTGACTTGCTCAAAAAAGTACAAGCTATTAAGGCATTATTGAAGACAGATCCACAGATGGTACTTAATTTTGCTAATTTGTTTATTTCTCTGTGCTGGCAGTTAAACTATGATGAATACTGAGCAGATTTTTTTGGATTATTAAGCATTTATCATTCAGTCAAAATGAAATTACGGGCTGCCTTGAGATTTGTATATGTCTACACAGCTGGTTGATTACAGAGTGGAGTTCAGTAAGTGGTGGGTTACTGAGTTCAAAACCATCAAGTTCCCCTCTCAAGGCACTGTGTTTGACTACTACATTGACCCAGAGACAAAGAAGTTTGAACCGTGGTCTAAGATGGTGCCTAAGTTTGAAATGGATCCAGACATTCCTCTACAGGTTACTTTTTTTTTTTCTTAATTTCATTTACCTGTTGATAAATGATCCCCAGTGGGACAGTAGATACCTTATGGTAGATTGTAGAGTTTATACAGTATGTGTCCTTGTTTTTAATGGTTTTGTCTCTGTGTAGGCGTGTCTGGTTCACACCACAGAAACCATTAGATTGAGCTACTTTATGGATCGTCTTTTGGAAAGGAAAAGGCCTGTCATGCTTGTAGGAAATGCCGGCACAGGCAAATCTGTCCTTGTAGGCAGCAAACTTGGCTCCTTAAATCCTGACAAATACACCATAAAAAATGTCCCGTTCAATTACTATACCACATCAGCCATGCTGCAAGGTATGTATAAGAAACTAAATTGTCTGTTTATTTTTTTTTGAATTTGTATTAATCTCTGAACAAAAAGAGTGTTTTATAGCTCGAGATAAAAAGCTTTAAACCATAACTTGAGTGGCAGTTTCTCAGAGCATCATCTGCTTTTTTGTGCTCTTATTCTCCCCTGCCTTGTCAATCTGCTGGGTTTGATATTCATCACTGTGTGGTGTGTCCCTGCAGATTCCACAGCACATTTCATCCACACCAGAGATCACAAACCATATTTTACTGTACCCTTTATAAATAACAGACCATTGTAGCAAAAGGCATGTGCAGCAGAAATGACCAGTTTGTATGCAGTGCTGAGTGTGATGTCATTTGCTATGGTAATCGTTTTATGTTAATATTTTGCTGCTGCAATCTCTTGCTCCCATGACTGCAGACTGATGCTTCATTAGCTCTGTGTGTCTGGTTTGCATATGCAATAACCAACTGTTTTGACATTTAAAAAAAAACCCAACAGCAAAAAATTAATTCACACACTGTGTTTAGACAAAAACAAAGCAGGATTAATCGTTAATTCGTTTTCCTTTCGATGTGCCCGCGCTAGCCGTCTTGGAGAAACCTTTAGAGAAGAAAGCAGGAAGGAACTATGGCCCTCCAGGAAGCAAGAGTCTTGTCTACTTTATTGACGACATGAACATGCCTGAGGTGGACGCCTACGGCACGGTGCAACCACACACACTAATCCGCCAACACATGGATTACAATCATTGGTACTCAAAACTTTTCCACTTTGCTTATTTAGCATTATTAATATTAACAGGCACAGGTCTGGATAGCCTCCATAAGGCTGGGTGCTGAATTATTAACCAGTGTGATGGAGCCAAATTATAGACGTTCAAAAATACAAATTTGTGATTCAGTGCTGCTAAGAATATCTTTACCCCTGAGCCTTGCCCGTGTAGGTGCGGATGTCAATTAGTGGGTAATTGCTATGATGTACGCAATCAGGCTGTTATTCTGGCTGAGATGGTCGCAGTATGTGGTATTTGCTGAGTAAATTGTATTAGATTGAGCAAATGGTGACGAATATGGCAGATTTTATTTGCAGAGATGAGTAAAGAGAGTGCAATCTCAGATTTGCAGCATATTCGGGGTGTTAGATTTAAAATGGCGAGAAATAGCTGAGGTCAGTAAATCTTCCAGTGGATTTGGGCAAAGACACGCTGTGCATGCTGAGTGTGTGTGTGTGTGTGTGTTGTGTTTTCTCAGGTACGATAGAACCAAGCTGCAGCTGAAGGAGATCCACAACGTGCAGTACGTGTCCTGCATGAACCCCACAGCGGGAAGCTTCACTATTAATCCACGTCTTCAGGTTGCAAATCCTTACACACACATACACACACAAACACTTTATCTTAGCTTGTACCGCTGCATGCAGTGAGCTTATTTAAGTATTGCACCATGTATTTGATTAATTATTTAATTTGCTCATTTGCTAAAATGAAAAGTTTTACTTTTGGATCACATCCCAGTTATGTTGCTGAAAAATGCTTTTGTGGCATTTTATACCATTTAATGAAAAGAAATAAGAGTGAAGAGATGTTCTATTATTATCCTTGGTGCGAAAACATTATCAGGTTATATAATACATATGTACATATCCACGGCTATGTTCAGAATACAAGTGGTATTTATTAAAGTGCTATAAATGACTCTAGTGTTGGGATTCAGGATTGAGTCTTAACTCAGGTCCTGTGTATATTGTCCCAGGCCCTGTCCAAGGTCACACACACACACATATATATATACTGTATATGTACTGTATATGTATATATACAGGCCAAAAGTTTGGACACACCTTCTCATTCAATGCGTTATTGGCTAATGTCTTCAATACATATACAAATACAGATACTAATAGGATGAGCAGTTTTTAAGCAAGAGTTATCCATCAAGACTGGGATTTTGTGGGATGGAACAGAAAGTTGTGCTGTTGGACTACTGACCAGAAGGTCGGAGCTTGAAAAAAACTAATCACAACATTGCTGTTGTTATGGGCAAAGCTTGAAGTAGCAGTGAACAAGGCTGGACTAGCACCACACATAAAGTGTTTTGCCTACACTTTAAAGCTTGCCTCCCAAGCAGGAATGATTGTAAACTGTGTCACTTGGGTGTTGGGTCGAGTGAGGCGCGTAGCCGCCGTCTTCCACCGCTGTACTCGCATCTACCGCTGTGCTCGCAGCTAAACAGAGATTCTTACAGATCCCCTCGCATAAACTCATCATCTTTCTTTTAATTTTGAAGGAGACTAAAAAGTTTTTACTCAAGAAAACGGCAAAATTGTTATTCTTCAAAAATAAGGAAGAAATGTTTTCACTCACTTATTTAAGATATGGGGAAGCTGCAAAAAACCTATATTGTAAACGTAAAATGTGCATTGTTTTACATCGAATCGTGAACTCAGCAGACTGTATCATAACACCTCGATTGATAAGCGAGACATACTCACATACTCCACTGACATTTTATGTTATACCAGTTACAGTCTTCCTTTTGTTCTACTGTAGCAAACCTACAGTACTGTACAAGCTGCCATGCCTAAATTCAGAGTGTAGCTGGTTTTCAATTAAAAGAAATGATTGTTGTCTCACCATAGCAGCAGGTGGTCAGTAAAATGCGATTAAACACACTACATTTGACATTTGGGATAGTTGAATGCTGTATTGTTTGACAACTCATTTGACCTTGCTTTGATAGACGTTTAATGATGGTTCTAAACGTTATGTAATCATTTGTGCTGTATGCATGTGATATTACCCATCCTGGAATAAAGGAACAAAGGTCCCACACATACACACTTACTTGGGATTTACCTTCAAATACGGATCTGAATGCTCGGAGCACTAAACAGATAAGGATACGCATACACATAGTGACATTGGATTGCTCCATTACTGTAGCTCTTGGGCTTCTAATTTGTAATGGGCTTCTAACCTCTACTGCTCTAACACAATCAGTTCTCAAACAGCCTTACTGTCCACCATACTGCAATGATTGCTTTTTGCCAAACACTGTTACATTGGGCTTTTAGTTGAGGAATACTAGCCTAGAGAATCATAAATCCCACAAAACTGTGGGATTATGCCAGTGTTTTGACGTACTCCAAAATGTGCATCTGTTCAGTAGAAAATGAGCTGCTTTCAGCGTGCATGTTTTACAGTTCATTGTGGACTGGAACTTAATTTAACATCTGTTTATGTAATCCACTTTCTCACACTTTTTCAGAAAAACAGGCACTTTGAGCACCTTCTTTGTTATTTAATTAGACTGCATTTTCAATCTCTCCATGCATACTATATATGTGTGTATATACTAATTCTCAATTCTTATATACACTCCTGATCGAAATTCTAAGACCAGCTAAAAAATTGGAAGAATTTGCATTTTGCACCACTGGATCTACGCAGAGCTTCACAATGCTAAAAGAAGAAATGGGACCAAGAGACAAAAGATTTTGAGCAGCCAATTTCTTGAA
>JANCOA010000057.1:12679046-12691879 GCA_024363135.1 Leptodoras oyakawai | reverse complement strand
GCTGGTCCAATTTAGCCATGAAACCTCCCACACTAAAATGACAGGTGTTTCAGTTTCATTGTCCAACCCCTGTATGTTCATCAACTTTTTTGCATTTGAGCTGCACATTACATATAAGGTGCATTAAAACTAGACATTGTTACACAAAGAATTTCTTCTGTCTTGCCCCCCCCTCATGTATCCAATGTTTATGTCTAAAACTCCTATCCTAAAAACTCATACAAAGGCCCTTTGAACAGGCTGTAAATTTCAATTTCATGTCTAGACGCGACTAAGTGAGAAAACGGGTAGTGCTACCAGTGGAAATGTCTGGCAAGGAGCATTACAGGCATTTATTTCACTGAGGACATGGTGGACACAAACGCTCCTCTGAATGTCAATATATTCAAATCTGTAAACGGGAGGAAACTTTCTTTGTCGATTTCATTCAAGGACAAAACTGTTCCCAAGCCAGGTAATTCTGGCAGTGGTCTGCCTCATAAAGCCACATTCAAAGGGAACAAAAGTTGAACACACACTTATCCAAATAAATGTTTTGCAACTTAAATAAACAGCATCCTGGAGGGATGGCTCTTCCTAGAAGTGTCACTGCTGGCCTCTTATTGGAACTGCAGTTGATTATGAACAGCTAACATCAGGAACCTAAAACCATGAGAATATGCTGATGCTGAGGATGATGGCCACCTGTTTATTTTGCCGTCTCACATTTCCATTACACATTAATCTGCAGCTTTACAGTGCACCTACACTAACCAAGACTGATACTACAAGCAAATTATTAAGTGATGTCTTGTGTTTCTCCCCATTTTCATTATGGAATCCTTAAAATGACAAAAGGTTGACAAGTATTGAGTAAAGAAAAATAAATACATACAAAAATCCCATATCATAAACAGCGTTGGGCAGCAACACCGTCAACACTAGTGTCATTAATAATTTAACTGCATTTCTCAGCAGCGTGATCGTAACATTGCTGTTTTCTGAAAAAAAAGAAAGAACAGTTTTTCAGTAAAAAAAGCTCTATTTTGATCAAGTAGTGCAGTAGAGCTTGCTGCATTTCCTGAGCATTTCTGAAGCACACACACGCCCGATCTTCCTGCTGTCATCAGAAATAATACTAAAGATCAGTACGTGATGCCGCCAGCATACAGATGCACTTCCATATTCCATAATCACTGCAGTCACACCAGTGACATCACACACCAATCCTTGGGCTGATGCCTACAAAAGGTCCGGGGCTGTAAGTAGCTTGCCAAACCCTGATGATAAATTGAAAACAACCTACTTACATTTACCCCCCCCCCTTGTCAATTCTGTCATGTTGAGACCTGCATTTGCTCAAATGCCCTTCCTATAATACACTCTACATAGCCGGGCCAGTGTGTTATATTATGAACATACAGATGTCCATGAATAAAACTCACAATCATGCGGCTGAACATCTGTATCCATGTCCAGTGCAATGCTTTATTAATGCTGTGGGATGACTAGCAACAGACTCTAGGTCATGTAGATAGTTGTTCAGTTGGTAATGTGGCCACATGGAATCGGTAAATGAGCTATAGCATGTGCATAACTACAGTACTGTAGTGCATTATTAATAGCTTAGCAATCCCAGGGCAAGAATAAAGCACCTCTTTAAGAACACATGTGGCATATTGTACATCAGGTGCACAGCCACCGCTGGAGCTAGAACAGATTTAAATGCACCAATGACCTAAAAGGCATCAATCAGTATTTAATACTAACATAAAGCCATTTCGTCGTCGTTAACTCCAAAGCCAAAGGTAAGCAATGGGTATAAATAGTAAAGAGAGTGGTAAGAGTTCGTGGTGTTGGTGTGAACGCCGTGTACCAACTCCAGAGTACCAGAGTGCGCCAGGGGTACGGTTCACCTGGACTCCATCAGTACGATTCGCATTTGGTGTGACAGCAATTGGTTCACAACCAGGAAGTGAGAGATGCTGATAAGCAAGTTGTTTGAAGGTCACAAAATCATTTTTCATTTTTAATAGCAGGTAGCTACAGTGTGCGGTCGTTGAGGGTTTGCGTGTATGCTCTACAAGCAAAGCTGCAAATTCATAGCACCCCCACATCTCTGTAAAAACCTCTTTAATCGGAGCAGTTGGCATCACTCAGCGCAGCTGCACACATTTACGGCATACTGAAAATGCCAAACTCTAATTTTCGTACTGACACCACATTAACAAAAAGATGAATGAGAAAACGAGCAGGCTATAGCGTGCCTTTCCGTTTTGCCTCCCCTTCACATCGTTGTGGAACGACCTTGATGAACAAAAGCTGCAAGTTCCTTGCATGTTGATGACGTAAACGCACCAGGATCCGTAACTAAAAAAACTTAACTTGAAAGGAGACTAGTGGGGGGCAAAATGCAAAGGGGGGGTGGTGGTGTTAATCACACGTGGGTACACAATCCAGGTGTGAAAACAGCCCAAGTAAAACCACAATTATACTGGAGAGATGTTAGACAAATCAAAACAGAGCACAAGGAAGAGATTCAATCTATCAAAATATAGTAACTATGCAAGTATGTAAACTGCTTGGCTTCAGAAGGCACTGGATAAGTGACTTCAGATAAAACAGCGTCTCTTTTTGACTATGGCAGCAATGACATTGCATCTACAGTGCCCACCAGGTACAACACATGAACTGATTATTACTGCAAAAATATCTGTAAGGATGTTGTCATGTCTAGAACTTAATACTCCACTTCCTGGATCTCTATTCTAGACTTGATTACTCATCTGAGATAACTAGCCTCACTACTGCCATGCAGGTAGATCATCAAATCTGGTAATCCAATCTTATAATTATATAAAATTATAACATCTTGTAATTAAATTGTTGTCACAGTGTTGTGCAATCATGGGTGCAAAAATCTAGAATAGGGCTCAGCACACAGCCTTGGGGAAATCCTGTATTTAAAAAAAAACCCAGCTTATTGGCAATTTTCACCCTCCGAGGCCTGCCCACTAATAAGCATTGAGGGAATGATCATATTAAAAGCAATGCTGTAATCTAATAACCTCACCTTCTTCCATGTAAGAACTGCAAGAACGTGCTATGTGGAATCTGATGCAATCCAAAATCATTCCAAACATTTCAGTGGTAAAGAAATAAGTGCTATAGGACTGGGGGTTTCTTGAGCAGGAAATTGAGATGGCCAAAATCATCTAGCACACAGCTGTTAAATGATATCCATCTATATCTATATATACATACATACATGCAGACACGCTGTTCCGTGAGAAATTATGTCTAGTTTGGAGGCTTCCTAGCCATCATGCCCTTCAAGCTCAAATTAATCGCTTAATTTGCTAAAATCAGTCCAAATAAAACAGTGGGTTTTAGTATTCATAAAATCCGGCAATGCGTCGTATTTCTGCCAGAAGCTCTGGGTTTAGGTTTAAAAGGGGCTGTGGTGATTAAAATTTTCCACACATGTTGGCACTCCAGTTCTTACCTGGCCAGTTTACACCAGACGCTGTCTCCAGATAGAATGTGATCGTGGCTTGTTCTATGCGGGATGTAATAAATGACTACATTGCGAGTACAAATTGTCATTTTCTTACACTGGCAGCACGAGACTCGCTTGGCATTTCGCATCCATCGCTTTCTTTCACAGAAAGGAAAAAAACCTCATGTACATGCGTCACACATACTCTCCTGCCCATCCAGACCACGTTCCTGAGCCAGTGTGTGATGTATATGGTGAGACATGAGTTTATCTGGAGGGAAAAGAAAGAGCCTGGAAAGAGCAAAAGAAGAAAAAAATGCCTAAGCATGTTTATAGGAGTTTGGAAACAGTAACAGAAGATGGAGATTGACAAAATGGCTCAATATCGAAACCATTGGCATTGGGGTCGCCACAAAAAGGGACACACCGATATTGTCTGTTTACTATATTTGAAATGACCTGTTCTCACAAACACCATGCACAGGAAGTGCACTTATGATTTCATGTGGTTCTAAAATGTGTGAAATGTCTTTCTCATAGGGGTGTAACGAAACAAAAATTTGACAATGTGCATCGTGGAGATGGAAAATATCACATGAGCTCTGTTTATAACACCATCTAATGCAATAGCGTTTTTTGAACAGCAGAGGGCTGTCCACCCTCACTAGCACGTTATACGTCATGCTCTTATACAGCACAGTCTTCAGCCTCATTAACAGCCTAGCAGCTGTTAATAAACAAATGCAAATGTGATACAAAGAGGCAGACAGTGTAGCGATAACCACACACAGGTGGACTACAAGGGCGAACCAGAGCTAATAGCACATGATCACCGGATAGTGGGAAATGGCCAGCTTCATACTCCAAACTCCATTTTTGTTATGGACAACGCTCGAAATAGCAGTGAACAAGGCTGGACTAGCACCACAAAGTGTTTTGCCCACATGTAAAAGCTTGCTGGAAAAGCAGGACTGATTGTAAACTGCGTCACTCGGGTGTTGGGTCGAGTGTGGCGCATAGCCGGCGTCTTCCACCGCTGTGTTCGTGGCTAAACAGAGATTACTACAGATCCCCCACATAAACTCATCTTTCTTTTAATTTGAAGGAGACTGTGTACTGTTGAATGTACCAATTTTGTCTCTTTGAGCTCTGCTTTTGTTAAGGGTCTTTGGTGAGCCTGGGCTCCACAGAACTAGGTTACAGTATGTAGGCCTGCATCAAGTCATTATATATTTTCATTTAGCAGCTGTTAATAGCCTGTGCGTGTAGTTGCCTAGTTTGAATAAATACTGTTTAGTGACATTGAACTTGCCTGTGATTTCCACCGATGTGTGTGCAAGTTTAAAATTATTCCAGTAGAAACCACTACTAAATATATGAACAAGAATGTTTTAATGCAGACATATGTTGCAGGGATTAGTAGAACATCAGTGGTGTATTATGATAAAGCCTAAAAATACTGCAGTATTATTTATAGACCGCATTTCCTAGACGTTTGCATACTTTAAGCTTATTTCTTATGTCGGGGTTCAGTCAAAGCTTTTGATTCTGAAATTGGTTGAACATTTTCTGCAGAAAGCATGCATCAATATGGAAACATTTTCAATTTCACTCACCACCTAAGCAGTTTATCGTACTACTGGGCCTACCCTGGACAGATCACCGGTCCATCGCAGGACAGATTCATGCAGACCCATTCACACATAGGAGCAATTTAGCATCTTGAATTCACCCGACAGCATGCCGCTGGACTGTGGGAGGAAACCAGAGCTCCCTGAAGAAACCCACACAGACATGGGGAGTACATGCAAACTCCACACAAAAAGAACCCCGTTCTCCCGTCTGGGGAATCAAACCCAGGCTCTTCCTGCTGTGCTGCGATGGCGCTACCCACTCTGCCACCATGCCACCAAAATCTCAATTCGTAGCCCGACAGAAGGATGGCATCACTCGACCAGCACCAGTTTCTGTTTGTTAAACAGCTGTTAAAAACTCTACAGTGTCTATGTGGGTTTCCTCCCACAAGCCCCGAAACAGATGTACTGGCTACACTATAGGTGTGTATGTAGTGCGCTTTCATGGTCTCCCAGTATTCCTGGGACAGGCTCCAGACCACAGCAACCAAGAATTACAAAAACAATACAACCACTTCCATTGCTTTCTGTATAAACTATATTAAGTATTACACTATAAACTACTAATTAGTAATTCTATATTTGTTTGCTGAAACACAAAATGATTTTTTTATTAATGATTTCCAAGCCTGTCCAGTTAGCAGCATGAAACAGAGGCAGTAATTTAACTAATTATAACACCCTGACATTTTCCACAGGTTTGAAGACACTTCTGAAAATATCCAAGGTGTCGTCTTAAAATGACAGTCACAGCGGATGAGAGTACAAGACCGTCTACATGCTGTCAGATTGTAGCCTAATCAGCAGCCACTCACTTGGCAAAGACAACAGGGTTGACGCGGACACTTCAGATTGAAATAGTGTGTATTAACCACCTGTGCAACACCAAAGACGCTGGGAAAAAAAAATCTAATGCATGGGCCGCTTTAGACTCTAGACCCTCTTCTTATCATCATATAATCAGTGAGGATATCAGAAAAAGACCAACAATTACATGAACAAATATAAGAAATATGTTTAAGAAGCGAAACATGCCCTGGAATGATTAAAGGATAAGCTGAAGCACAAAAAAAAAATGAAAGCAAATCATTAGTAATAGCAAATTAGATTTTTGTGCCAATTTCATCTGGCAAGTGAGCAGATATGATGGTGTGGGAGCCAAAAGAAGTGACATTTGTTACTGCTGTCTTAAACAAATTAACAACTGTTATTACAAATGTGTTGGTTTGTTTACAGTGGTTTTTGGATTGCAGCATTAGTGAATGGTGAAAAATAATCATTCACATCATTTGACATAAAAGGGAAGGACGCAACATTTAGAAGAGTAACATGAACTTACTGCCTATCCATCAGCATCTTAAGAAACTTGAGGACGTGCCTCTATCTTTGCTGCTGCGAAATACCTGATTGTCTTGTGTTTGTTTTGCCAACCATATAATGCAATATCATAGCTTTTCTCCAACCAGATCTAAGAAACAAACTAAACATATAAGATACAAATAAGTATTCAGGTACTGAACACTGACGCATTTAATTTGGTGCTAAATTCAGAAATGGCCTACGTTTTCTTAAAAATATATATTTGGCTGGTTTATTTAGGGTTTTATTCACGGCTTTAATCGAATCGGTTAAGGCTTAAAATAAAGACTCCCATCTTGTGCGGGCTCTGTGACTACACATGGACGTTCCTCCCTAACAAGAAGCAGCTACAAAGCCAACTGTCTAAATACTGGTATGTCTGCATGAAACGCACTTGAAATTTCTGTTTACATCACCAACTCAACCTAAGACCACCCCCACAAGCTGCGTCCAGACTTCTCAACAAGAACACAAGGGCTCATCGTTGACTGTTCTCACTCCCAAAAACCATACTCCATAATGCTTTTGCTCAAAACGCACCACATTCCAACGTCCCGGCAGTGACTCTTATTCTATTGCTACCAAGAAAATCCTAGCAGTATACGGGAGCATGAGTATGTCTAAGGACAAGGCAGGTAAATATTTTGTGTGTGTGCGTGCGTGCAATAGTAAGAACACAGCGAGTCCATTGCCTTATGTGTAAAAAAAAATAAATAAATAAAAATTAAAAAAAAAAAAAGAAAAAAAGAAACTTTTCCCCATCTACTTTGTTTCTTGCTGGCACACAAGACCGAGTTCACCTACATGAAGTTAATATATATAAAATATATATTAAAAAATAAATAAATAAATAAATAAAAAAAAAAAATAATAATAATAATAAATAAATAAAAACAAGGCATGTAAGAGTGAACCACTACAAGATGCAAATGCACGTCTTTCACGCCCCCCCCTCCTCTCCAATATCAAATCAAATCCTACAGCTACAATACAGACGCTGGTCTGTCTGCTAGCGGTCACGTAATCCGTAATCTAATAAATCACCCCTTGGGTAAGCAATCATTTAACAGCAATCCTCAGAATCACACAGGTATCTTAATGTGTAAATCTGCACCCAGAGTTTGGTTCGCTCGTCATAATACACGTTAAAAAATAAAACCGTTTAATTGGTTTTAAAAATGATCAGACTAATTCGACCAGTAAAGTTTGAGAGCAGCTATACTTTCCATTGTCTGCACTGGCAAATGAACAAACGCACACAAAATACCAGGAGGTTCTCCAGCGCGCTGTACGTGTTAATTCATCAAGAGCAACATGACATGTGAAAAGGTGCTGAATATGGATACGGAGGTGACGATGTACCTGATTGTCCCTGTAGGAGAGGGAAGAGGACTCATCAGGTGGGCAATGTTATCTGGAATGTTGATGGTCAGGGGGGAGATCTGAGGCTGGACGGCTTTCACGGGGGACTCCGGGGTGTTCCTCTTGTCCTTCTTGTTGCTGGACAGGGCGGTGAACGTGATCTTGATGTTTGTGCTGGGGAATCGAAACGTGCACCTTTAAAAGAAAGACCGCAAAAAGTTTGGGAGTCATTCGGACATGAACTTGGAGCAAACGCTGTATTTTGTAATCAAAACACTTCATCCAATATTTAAGAAAAAATTTTATAAACTTATCCCTTTGAATCATCAAGACTCAAGGTGGCACAGAAGTAAACAAGGCACAGACCCAATTACCAGGCAGTAACAAAACCCACAAGCATGTGTAGTTTATATATGGATACCAGCATGACCAGCTTACATAAGGCATATTCCTTTTTTGTTTATTATTATTATTAACACAGAGATATATTTGAGCCTGACGTGAACTTGATGACATTTAATCTGCGTCCGGGAATTCATAATACAGCATTGCCAAGGGGTTTGTAAAATAACATGTATTTTATAGCGATAATGTTGTAGCTCGGAACTGGACAGGGCTTTACACATATATTAACATTTAATTCAATCCAACTGTGAAACTTTTTCAGCTGAGAAAATCCTCCGGTGTCCTAAAACATAACACCAGGGACAACTTTGAAAAGCTGGAATTAAACCGTGCCATGGGAAGTGGATTTGTAAAAGCCTTGAATGTGAAACTGATACACTTCACAATCCAGACTCAAAGCTTTCTCTTATTATAAGTGAGCATTTTAAAGGTGTGTTTGTAACAAGCCACTGCTCTGATAGTGGGGATACACAGGGTCCTGATACAGGCACAAAACACGACCCTCTTCCAGAACAAGGACACAGAAAATTGAGTTAAATGTTAATAAACCCATGAGCAGTGAATCTGTTCATATAAAACTACAGTAAAGGAATCAGCAGCTGAAGCGCCGCACACAGAGGAGGAGCTGAAAGGGTTAAAGGACAGGATGTTGCCCTGTAGCTAATCTGTTTTAGCCGTTCTAGTTTAAATAACTCATTATCTACACCATGAGTGCAGCTACAACGTCTGCCCTGAAACACACACACTGCGCTGAGGGATGTGTGCGGGAGAAACCCCGGGGTGAAGGAGCAGGTGAATGTTAGCCGACATGCTAAGCAATGCTGGTGCGGCTTAGCAGGAAACATGAGAGACGTGTGTTGGTCCAAACAGACACGTGCTGCGGCGCAAAACAAAACAAAAAAGCAGACAGGGCGACCATGTTAAACGCGTTTGGCCGGGCATTTCGGTGGATCTGTATCTAGTGCAATTAAAAGCATTGGTGGTCTTACACTCGGGGGAGCTGGAGAGGAGGAGCCCCGCGTCTCTGAAATACCCCGTCCACGAACACCCCGTTTTTGCCGAGGCACCGCAGGTAGAAGTCTCCTCCGCCTGCGCCGTCCTCACCGGCCGTGAAAATCTCGAGGTGTCTCCGGGAGATGAAGCTCGAGTGGCCCATGCTTACGTCCACCGAGCCCTGCGACGAGTTGCGGCCGATGGTCACCGAGCGCTTCTTCATCAGGTACTCAAATTCTCGGCCCTCGAGCCGGGCCACTGCCGACCCCGACGTCCCCGCCATCTTTTTTTCTTGGCAATAAGTCGTTTGACGTTGATTTAAAATGACGAGGCTTTTTAGTGGGGTGGTCCTGATTACTTTTGTGGTGGGTGTACAAATTTGAAAAATTTGGCTCTGAGGGGGAATCAAATCGGAGGATGGATATGAAAACGGAGGAGCGTTCCAGAGCGGGGACAGCGGCTCCAACCCACCGCCGCAACAGAGAGAAAGAGGACAGGATAAAACCGAACCAAACAAACAATGTGGGCGGGGCAAGCGAGGACCGACAGCGCGACGGACCAATCGCGTTCCAGATGATGTAGGCGACGCGGATTTTCATTGGCTAGAGCTAGAACAGTGTGTGTATGTGTGTAAAGTGTGTAATGTGCTAGGTTTGGTTGCACCACGAGCCTGACACGCATGTTGATGGTGTGCTGTAAGAGACGGATTGGTGAGCTTGAACTTCAATATACTGAAAAGGCGCTTATTTCATCAAATAAATCTGGGCTAAACGACGACCAGGGTATTAAACCCGGGTATTTAATAATAATAATATTAATAATAATAATAGTCGCTCCTTGTAAGAAGAAATGTTTGTCATGATTTCTCAAATACATTACTAACACATTCTGATCCCAGAACTCTGAAGGGCAGCTTCCTGTGTGTAAAACAATGTTACTGATTCTGCTGAGAATGAACTGCATGACATGACATTATCATCCGAAGAGACTTGTATTCTAAAAGACTATTTTTTGCTCTCATCACTGTAATTATACGTCAGACACAAGCATGGGATAATGGTTTAGTAATTAACTACCTAGGAAACATATACACTCAACAGACTCCAGAAAAAAAGAGCCTTTGTCTGCATTGCTATCAATTAACATTATTTCAGACAGGGATGTCTATCTCTGAAGTAGAAAACATAAAATAAACTCTCCATGCTTTCATCAGATCCTCAAATTAATCTAGTATATTAAAGTGACTCGAATAGTTTAACAAAAGACTTTTTTTTTGTAATTAGTGACCAATGTAATTAAAAAAAAGAAAGAAACAAGAAAGGTGTTTCAGATGTTAGTAAATACATGATGTTATTTATGGGCGTGTCTAAACAATGCAAATAGCCAATCAGCACAAGCATAAATCAACCAATCAGCAGACTCGTTTTACAATCGCGTTTAATTTGTTACGATAGCCAACATTGTGAGCTATATATCCCTGTGTAACTCAGTCATAGCGTACATTACAGTATGTATAATGCTGCATTATGTGTAATCACTTGTACATTTACAATCACGACAAAAGCATGAAAATCTTCTGATCAACAAAGTTGGAAGGAAAAAAAAAATAGAAAACATTTCGATGAACAGAGTTCAAGCATACGGTTGTTAATGTTGGACACTTGGGTAATATTTTCTGCACATTAGTCACATTTAGTGGGGCAAAAAAAGAAAAAAAATCATTTAATTCACTGAAATGAATACCGTGCTTCCATTCTACAATGATATGAATCATTTTCCAAATTTCAAAACTGACCCCTGAAATTTTAGCAACCCAAATTATTTTTTTAAATTCAGATTTAATAGGACGCTTCTCTCAGTCTTATGAATAATCATGATAAGGACATCTGTAATCCATTTATGGAACATACACACATGGCTATGCACGTACTATTAAAATGCATTAACCGAATACTAATTTGTTCTGGCAGATTAATTCTCAACACTTGTGATTAAAATGAATGAAAATTGCACATATATAAGAAACAGTGAATGAAAAAAAAACCCCACTATATCTACATTGTAATGGTTGTTCTGTTGTACTCTGCTATATTGTTGCAGTTACGGTGCATGTGCCTGGCCTTTTGTGTTTATACAACAAGTAAAACAAAACCTAAGGCTACCAAGATTATGCACATACATATTGTGACTGATAAATAAGCATATGCGCATCCTTCCTCTTCAGTAATGACAGAGAGGCACTCACTCTAGTAGGTTAGTCCATGGGCAAATATTCTTCTAACCAACTCTATGCTTATAAAACAGCAGTTCTCATGGAAGACCTTTTAAAAAAAAAAAAACATTCAAAAATAGTTTCCCTCTTCTCACGCCACTGAACGAGTGCAGTAAGTTTATTCATCCATCTCTGCAGTGGTCAGAGTAAGTTCTTTAAAACCTGGCTAGCGAGATTACAGATCTCTTAGTGTTCCTGCACCATGGAGTCACTTAGTCAGGAATGACACATATAGTTATTCCTCTGACATTCTTCACATTTGGAGATGTCAGGAAATGGGAAAAAAAAAAGATCAACTGAATCCAGTTGAAGATCCAGTTGACGATCTGGGCTCAGATCTTCTCATCAGTCATTTCCAAGAACTGGGCATACACATCCCTGGAACACTCCCCTTTTTGGTTGAACAGGAACTTGTAATAGCTGCCATCAGCACAAATGGCTGAAGAAGGGAAGACAGAAAGTTCGTAGTTAGTAAGTGTGCACAGAAAGTCAGCAAACTCTTCATAACAGAAATGATCACCACAAATTCATTCTTAAGCCAATGGATGTTTTTCATTTTTGCTTTCTCAGGCGAGGAATCAGGTTTTAATATAGTTTTCACACAAGGCTATTAAATGAACAAACAACTCCTCTTCACCTATGACAGCGTTGGGCTCAGTTCCAAAGGCACAGACGCAGGGTGAGCCGGATGGGACCTGGAACTTTGAGAAACTCCACTTGGAGCTGAAATACTTGGGTAGGAAACTGGCAGAGGCTAAGCTGTATAAAAACACACACACAAACACACAGCTAAGAAGCAGCCAATCTATGAGGAGACACAGGTAACAACTCTAAAGAAATGTTCAGAAAATGCCTTTAAATTATGACCCAAACCTTGATTGCTTGTTCCTTTTGGGATCTTCTGCAGCAAATATGTGGACAGTCCCGTGGTCACTCGACACGCAGATGAGAGACGCATCCTGGTTAAAGTTAATGCTGAAAGAAAACACAGGCATTAAATATCTTGCTTACTACAGACACCTGCATGTGGTTTGGAATCATGTATTATAACTAAAGCTGTCACACGATTAGATGTATTAATTGCCATTAATCAACCATTGGAAATGTTGTTGCTGTTTATCACTGGTCTATTTTGAGAGAAACCACTGTTGAATGTTGCTTTATTATTCACTTGACTTTATTTGATAAAAGTGAAATATTAAAGTGTGTAGGGAGCTAGGGGACATGGGTATATCACTTCACCAGAGGTTCTGTTATGCTGCTGCTACAGATGCTGCTCTGATTGCTCAGAGACCCGCCCCCACAATGGAAGGGAAGGAGTTTGCTTTAT
>JANCOA010000057.1:12637318-12651422 GCA_024363135.1 Leptodoras oyakawai | reverse complement strand
GCTCAGAGTTGCCGGCTGGGCCCCGGCTCCCCCGTGACCCCGTAACTGGGAATAAGCGGTACAGAAAATGACTGACTGACTGACATTAATAAACTGTCAGAATAAAAGCATTTTCATTCTTTAAATGTAGGTTAACTGTACTCTTACGTCATGTAAATTACAGAAAAATGCTGCTAATTTTCTCAAGAAAGAATACTGTGTTTTTCCAGTTAGTTTTATTGAAAGTGTCCACAAATAGATGTTAAAAACAGATTATTTCATGTATTCCATTTATTAGAATGCATTCAGATTTTCTAATGTACAGTATTTCTAATGTATTCAGATATTCTTTTGTTAAATCAAAAGAAACATTAATAAACAGTTTCTTCTTGTAATTTTAATATATTTTGAAATACAAGGAAAATCTGTAAGTTGTACTGTTGAAAAATGGAAAAAAAAATTGTATTTTGAATTTTGTAACAGGTTATGACTTATGAACTTAGATTTCCTTTTTATTGTCTAAGCCTTAAACCTAGATTTCTACTATAAAATCTCTTGGTGTCTGTTCAGCAGGTACACCTTCTACATCTGACTCAGATATCTGAGCTGGGATCTCTATTTGTTTCCATTTTGCTAATGTTTTTGTTCAAGATAATTTTATTAACTTAGATTAAAAATGATAATAAATGTTTAAAATAAATGTAAATTAAATGATTAACATTAATATATACATTAATCATAAATTATGAAATACCATTTGATCAGTGCTATTGTTTTGTAACTCTGACATCCACAGATATCAGTCAGCTTAAAGTCTTTGTTGATCTTGCAACAATCTCTGCTGGTGAGAACGCTATGGATGTCGATCGAGTGGCCTGTTTCCATGATGTTGTGCAAGGATACTCTTCCATGCTTTATGGGCTAAGAGCTGATTCTAACTTTGATGATTTTAAGAGAGCCCTGCAAAAACTGTGGAAAGCCCTGGAAAGTGACAGAAACATCACAAAAAAGCTGGTATGCAGAATATGGATAACAAGATAATATATATAATATTACAGATTACATTTACAGACAATATGAAATATCTATGTAAATCTTATATGAAGACCTTCCTTGGATTTATAAGTTTAATTCTATTTTAGCTAATAGGTTATTTACATGCAACTGAATGTATGAGAAAACTCGTACATCACAATATAAATTAAAAGTATAAAAAAAAATTGAAAGTTAATAATCAGTTAACAATCATAATAAAGTTAGTAAATACAGTAAAACCCAACAGGTTTGTTTGATTATGAGTATGTCACTATGTGTAGCGTTGATAGTATTGTTGATCATATCATGTAAGATTGGATTCATAGAATTCATCCATTTTATCCACTGTTTGTATATAGAAAGACAGCGCTCGACACTTGGATTGGCTAAAGTCAGTGAAAGAGAGTCACGGCTCAGTGGAATTGTCCTCCATCTCTTTTGCCACAGCCATAAATGATAGAGGAGTATATTCCATCACTGCCCGAAACCAAAAAAAGGTCTGTGTTTATTTATTTATTTTTTAATATGAATTTGTAATTAATTATTTTTTTAATTAGGCTGCATTTTATTCCTTTAGGAAAGTGTTTGATCAAATTCAGTCTTCACTTTGAATATGATCAATATTTAATATACATTAGGAGGTACGTTTTTAAAATTGACCATTGTTTATGCAACAGATCAGCATGGAAACCTCTCTCAAACTTTATGTCCCTGAAGGACATGGAGAAGAACAGGAGCTTCGCTGTTATTCTTTAGAAGATATTAGAGATCTCCAAAACAAACTCATGCTTATGTCTGGGAAAGAAGAACACAACAGTGAGGTTGAACATTTTACTGAGGTAAAAAAAAATCTGAGGTAGAATAAGTTTGCCTTTGTCAGACCTTTATAAGGGCTGCTTGTTGTTTGACTTTGGTGCCATAAATCTCATTCCTTTTGTTCTTAAGGTTTTTGACCATGTTCAGAGATTGGCTGGGGTATTTCTGGATCTTCTTTCTGCTGGAAACCCTTTATTCAGGCAATGGGAAGCAAAAATCAACTGTTGCCCTATACATTCTGATCATCTCACCAACCACAGAATCATTATAGACTTTAATTTGAGTAGCATTCTTGAAGAAATAAAAATAGATGGTAATGTTGTTGAACAACTACCAAAACTCTGCAAGAAAATGGAAACATACCTAAGTGACTGGAGAAAGTTCATGGAAAAACAGAGATCTGAGAACTACTATCTTAATTATTACACTGCTGAGCAAATTGTCTATCTTTGCGAACAGCTCTCTTTGAAACATTTCAATGAAGACTTAGATGATTGTGCATTGATGATGCTCTCATTTATCAACCCTAAGTCTTCTACATCTGAGGTGTGGAAAACATGGAACCTTGTATTTCAAGACTCAAATACTTCACTACCTGAGGAAGGCTTAAGTGTACAAGATGTCTCAGACAAAGGGTTTGTGTTAGACACATTAGATTACATTTGGGATAAGTATATCACAGACATGAAGACCTTTCTACCAGATATGCTGGATATCTCAGGCTTAGGGAAACTTCTTGAGAGCCTGAACAATACCTTGCAGTGGGATCATGAAGAAGATGACCAAGAAGAATTCATGCTTTTACATCCAGATGAAGAACCAAATGAAATTAGACGAGAGTTGCCAAAGGGGCTGATGCTGGGTCGTCCCAATCTCATAGTCTGTCCCAGAGAAGAAATCCTGGCAACATGTCTCAGTATTTACTCTGCCAGCGAATATGCACCACTGCCATCATATGATGAAGTCCTGTTGTGCAGTTCAACCACTCCATATGAGCATGTGGAACTTTTTCTAAGGCGTTGCCTCACCACTGGAAATATCAACGAGAAGATCTACACCCTGCTGTATGCTGATCTCTTGAGTTATGAAGTCAGCTGTGCTGTGGAGCAGTTGTTTCATAAACTTAGTTCTGGATCGAGAAAGGATTACAAACTTGTGATTATTTGCAGCTTGGATCAAGAACATGCTTACATCCCCTCAGCATTTAGTCAATTCAAGCTGCACATCATTCCAAGGGAATCCTTGGAGAGACTCCAAACATATCTCTGTAGACACTATACAGTGCCAGCAGAACATGCCAGCGCTGCTACTGTATTCAAAGACAGGCAGTCTGTTGGAATTGTGTCATCAAAACGAGCAGGAGTTGGTGAGTAATAGAAAATGTTTTTGGAAAATTGGAAACTTGAAAAATGGAAACTTTGTTTCATTTTGTTTCAGTTTGTTTCACCATGAGTTTAATTAGTTAAATTCAGTTTAATGAAATAAAATATATCCAAAAAATCTTTCTGATTTTTTTTTCAGGAAAATCCCTGTATGTTCAGAGGCTTTATGAAAGGCTTGAGGCATCTGAAAGACCCGGAACTTCATGTCTGAAATGCATTCGCTTAACTGAGTCCATAATTGATGAAAGTGATGTAGTTCACTCACTGCTTGACACACCAAACCAGAATGAGCTTGTGCTCTTTCATTTCGATGTTACTACAATGGTAAGAATTTAGTTCAAAGAAACTTAACAAGAACTGTTGCAATATATGTATTTAAATGCATTTTTTTTTATTGCTGTGGGTTTTTTTTAGGTGCAAAAAGGATTACACGAGTTTTTATTTAAACTGTTAGTTCTCGGCTATCTAATGGACACTGAAGGACGTATGTGGAAACGTAGCAGACAGCACTTGTATCTCATTGAGATGTTACAACACACTACTGAATTTCCAAGATCTGTTGCAAGAATGGTGCGTTTCTTTTTTTTTTACTTAGTAACCTCTTTAAAAACAGTGCTTTGTTTTGAGATCATAGGATTTTATGATATAAAAATGTTTTCATTCACAGGATTCAAATGCAGTTTTCGCTGAAGTTTTCCCCAAAGTGCAATGCAGACCACCTAAAGAAGTTTTGGAACTGGAAATAAGAGTAAAAGATGATCCTAGCTTTGAGATTGAAGATCCACTTATGGATGATGAGTATTTCAGAAGTGAAGCTTACCAGAGGCCTTATCAGTATTTGAAGCGCTTTCATGAGGGGATTGACCTTGACAATTTCACCTTCAGTGGAGTTGAAGGTTCCCATACAGAATGTCTTCAGATGTTGTTTTTCTACTGTGGAATTGTTGATCCATCGTGGGCAGAGTTGCGAAACTTTGCATGGTTCCTTAATCTTCAGTTACAAGATTGTGAGACATCAGATTTCTGCAACATGGACATTGTCGGAGACACTCTTAGAGGTTTCAAACAATTTGTGGTTGACTTCATGATTTTAATTGCGAAAGACTTTGCTACACCATCATTAAACATTTCAGATCAAAGCCTTGGAAGACAACAGTTAGAACTAATGGATGCTGACGAAGAAGATCTGGCTCCATTTCGCATCAGGAAGAGATGGGAATCAGAGCCCCATCCATACATCTTTTTCAATGATGACCATGTGTCCATGACCTTCATTGGTTTCCACCTCAGACTAAATGATAAGAATGGCGTTGATGCCTTTGATCCATCAACAAACAGAGTCATAAGGAAGAACATCATGACAAAGAGGCTTTATACTGGTCTCCAGCATAACAAGGTCCCTTTCAACATTAATTTTGATGACTTACCAAGATGTGAAAAGATTGAGCATTTGTGCAGTGTTCTTGGTGTTAAATGGCCATCAGACCCTGATGAGACCTACCAGCTCACTATGGACAATGTATTGAAGATGATGGCAATTCACATGAGGTTCAGATGTGGCATTCCTGTCATTATCATGGGGGAAACTGGTTGTGGAAAGACAAGACTTATTAAATTTATGTGTGAGCTGCAAAGAAGCGGAATCCTAGCCGACAATATGACATTGGTAAAGGTTCATGGTGGAACAACTCCTGATGCAATTTATGACAAAGTACGAGAAGCTGAGTCCATTGCATCCTTGAATAAAGAGAAACATGACCTTAATTCAGTCATTTTCTTTGATGAAGCCAACACTACTGAAGCAATCAGTTGTCTGAAGGAAGTGCTTTGTGACAATTCTGTTGAAGGGCATAAACTTAAACCCCAAGCTGGTTTACAGGTTATTGCTGCTTGCAATCCTTACAGAAAACACTCAGATGCGATGATTGAAAGGTTGGAAGGAGCAGGTTTGGGATACATTGTGAAAGCTAATCAGACACAGGATAAACTGGGCTCTATTCCGCTCCGTCAACTGGTGTACAGAGTGCATGCATTGCCCCCAAGTATGGTTCCGTTTGTGTGGGACTTTGGGCAGCTTGATGACAGCACAGAAAAAATGTACATTCATCAAATCGTTAAGAGTGTGGTTGAAAACAACTCAGTCAACAAAGCCTATATCAAGATGATGACTGATGTCCTTTCTGCATCACAGTGCTACATGAGGAAGAGAAAAGATGAATGCAGCTTTGTCAGTTTAAGAGATGTTGAACGTTGCATGCAAGTATTTGTGTGGTTCTACACCAATCACAAAATGTTTTTTGAAGAATTGAAAGAGTTCTTGAAAAAGAGGAAGCAATCAAAGAGTGTCAGTGAAACAACCTCTTTAGATGACAAAGATCCTGTTGAATGGGCTTTGTTGATGGCAGTGGCAGTGTGCTATCATTCATGCTTGGAAGAGAAAAAGGAATTTTGGGTGAAACTCTGTAAATCTTTCCCAAACTATAACAAATTCAACAAAGTACTGCAAGAAATTACCCAAATACAGGATCTTCTTCTATATGATGTACCCCTAGGTGGTACAATTGCTAAAAATAAAGCATTGAAAGACAATGTGTTCATGATGGTGGTATGCATTGAATTGCGAATTCCACTGTTCTTAGTTGGTAAGCCTGGGAGCTCAAAGTCTCTGTCAAAGACTTTAGTGGCGGATGCAATGCAAGGCCAAGCTGCACACTCTGAACTGTACAGGAAATTGAAGCAGATTCACCTAACATCATACCAGTGCAGTCCTCACTCAACTGCAGAGGGAATCATCAACACATTTAAACAGTGTGCTCGTTTTCAAGAGGGGAAAAATCTAAAAGAGTATGTCTCTGTTGTTGTGCTAGATGAGATAGGCTTAGCTGAAGACTCCCCAAAAATGCCTCTGAAAACCCTTCACCCTTTACTGGAAGAAGGTTGCATTGAAGATGACCCTCTACCCCATAAAAAGGTTGGGTTCATTGGCATCTCAAACTGGGCTTTGGATCCAGCCAAAATGAACAGGGGGATCTTTGTGTCCCGAGGTGACCCAGATCAGAATGAACTCATTGAAACAGCTAAAGGAATTTGTTCTTTGCAACCAGTGGTCCTGGAAAATGTCGACCATCTTTTCCAGCCTTTGGCAGTTGCCTACCTGGAAATTTGTCGAACACAAAATAAAGGATTCTTTGGCTTACGTGATTACTACAGCTTAATCAAGATGTTGTATGGTGTTTCCAGAGATTCTAATCCTTCTTCCGAGCAAATTGTTCATGCAGTGTTGAGAAATTTCAGCGGCTTGGACGATGTGGATGCACTGAAAATATTTGCCAAAAAACTTCACATAAAACCTTGCTTGGATGACGTCAGTACTATTGATTTAGTAAGGCAAAACATCACTGGCAAAGCTCAGAATGAGGACTGTCGCTACCTTCTTATACTAACCAAGAACTTTGCGGGCCTTCAAATTCTTCAGCAAAATATCTTTATGGATAACAATCTTCCAGAGATCATCTTTGGTTCAAGTTTTCCTAAAGATCAGGAGTACACACAAGTCTGCAAGAATATCAACCGTGTGAAGATCTGCATGGAAACTGGCCAGACTGTTGTGCTTTTAAACCTTCAAAATCTTTATGAAAGCCTGTATGATGCCTTAAACCAGTACTATGTTTCCTTGGGTGGTCAGAAATATGTTGATCTTGGTCTTGGGACACACCGTGTGAAGTGCAGAGTGCACAAAGACTTCCGGCTTATTGTAATTGAGGAGAAAGATGTGGTCTATGACCAATTCCCAATTCCACTAATTAACAGACTCGAAAAACATTACCTTGACATCAACAGTGTCCTAATGAGTGGTCAAAAAGACACTGTTAAACAACTGCAGAACTGGGTCGAACAATTTGTGGCTTCAAAAAATCAGCATTCCATTTCACACAACTACTTACCAAAAGATGTGTTCATTGGTTACCATTCAGATACTTGTTCCTCTGTGATACTGCAAGTAGTGGAGAAACTGAGAGATGACACTGAGGATGCAGACATCCAAGACAAACTGTTAAAGGAAGCCAAGCATGTCTTACTAAATTGTGCCACTCCAGATTCTGTGGTACGGTTGGAGTATACTGATTTGCCAGATGCAGAGACAGAGCAACTGTTCCATACATACTTTAAGGAACAGAAACACCACTCTCTGGCAGAATTCATTGCCTCTCATATCCCAAAGGGGCATCGGAACCATTACATCTTTACTGAGGTAGGATTTTCCATTTTTTTTCCTGTGCTGTGCTTGATTTGATTCTTAAATGGGATTTACTTGTAGATTATTCACTATTGTTACATGTGCTTGTGAAGGTTACAACGTTTTCAAGGTTGTTGACAGCTGCAGATATTAAGCAACTTAAGCAAAAAACAGGGATTTGCAACATTGATCACCTGTCAGTGCGACAGTTTGAGACTGAATTTTCCTTCCTCAAGAAAATAAGGTATAAAATTGTCTCCGTAATTTCTCACATCCACTGTTTATGGATAAGATTATCCACTATGGTCATATGCACAGGAAAAAAAATGTTCTTTAATTTGTTAGTAAATTGTCTTTTCAGGCAGTTCCTAGACACACAGTGCGCTGATAAGATTCTTCTAGTTCAAATGGACTTTGGGCAGGATTCAGAAAGTGCAAATCTCCTTGCATCTGCCAGGTGTGTAGTACATTTCTTAACCAGTTCATCTCTATTGATCAGATCAGTCTAAAATGTTTAATTGAAAAAAACAACAACTGGGTTTCCATGCAGGTACTCCTCCATGAATGAAATCATCCGATCAAAGCATATGGATGAATGTAGGGTGTTTGTGTATTTCATCATCAAACTACCAAGAATGGAGGGTGGAACCTTCTACACTGGATTTCAAGGAGGTTCATTTATTCATACTTTTTTCAATTTAAGATAAAATATGTATGTTAAAACATTTGTTTCATTATTATGTACACTACATCTCACGCATCTAACCTCATTGGACTTACGCAGGCATTTTTCATTAATAGAGCCTGATTTTAATGAGTTAAATCAGTGGAAAGGGACCACCATGAGACCACTGCAAACTGGTGGACCTCAGCACAGTAGTGACACGGACCTAGTAGTAGCGTATTTATGGATATTATGATTGTGTGAGAGTATCAGGTGGAACAGTGTTTCTGGGTTTCACAAAATATTCAGTCAACGATGCTTCTGTGGTCTTAAACTGAGTCCTAAAGAAGGGCAAGAATATGATTAAAATAAGGAATAAATCACAACGGTGCATGATGTTTTAGGAAAATTATTAGTGATGGGGTAAAATTTTCCTATACCAGCACATCCCTAGGTTTTTAATACCTCTTGCACCACAGCAATTGCCAAGCAATTACATAGAAACAAGAAATCTCAGCATCCTCTGTGCTGACTATTATAAAGCACTGACACCTGAGACTCCTTACAAAAACATTCACAATATCAACAATTCTGTGTTTTTCTTAAATAATCTCACTTTTTAACCCATTTATTAATAATCTTAAATTACAAGGCTCATCTGTTATGTAAGTCCCCTGAGTGGGTTGTTACTGTAAGGATGAAAACATATTTTCAAGAAAGCAGAAATATAAACCTGTTATTCACCTTGTAGCTAGAACTACTGTCAGAGCTTCTAAAATGCAGATGAACAAAATGGTATGTTTAATAATATGGCCATTGTGAACTCATTGTTAAGAAATCCCAGCATTTTCTGCCTAATACAGTCCACACACTTTAATTCAGTGTTACTGTTGTGCTAAGAATGATCCAGAATATGACAAATATGATTATATGCATTCATATTTAAACTTGGATGATTGTATGTGTGTATTATACAGTACACATTTTGTAATTGGTGTATGTCATGTTTTTTGTATTTAATTGTTTATAGGGCATTGGATGTCAGTTCACATTGATGACCTTAGAAGTTCCCAAGAGATTGTATCAGATGTCCAGAATCTGAGAAATGTATCCATTTGTGAGCTCTTTGAGGAAATTCCAATGGAAACATCTGGTAATATACTGAATATAAACTTTCAGAGTCATTGATTGAATATAAAAGATTTCTTTTTTTATTACCTTTTTAATGATCCATTTTAAAGACTGTAAAGATCTTAAATTGCCATTTTTGTTGTTTTTTTTTTTTTATAGAGGAACATTCTGATGATTCTGTAAGTATAATATGCATGTAATAAGTTATTGTTTTTTTAAGCAATAATCAATGCCATATGAGCGCTAATTGTGTTTTAGACGTGGGAGAAGGTGTTCGATACGACAGCGCTGCTGCGCAGTTGTATCCAGAGCGCTGTGGGCATGCTAAGGGATGCAGAAGATGGAGGAAGTCTTAGTACAAGAAGAGTGAACATCTTGCTTACACTCTTGGATGGCAGTGACAGTCTGAAAGGTTTATCTCTGTTCTATTTAGTTCTCTACGGTGTCTTATTTTGGTAAGGAATTTCATCATTTTAATGTTTTAATTTTCTCTTGTGTAATAGCTAAGTTCATAAAGACATTGAAAATGCGCCTTCATCTCTTGTTGAAAACACGTGAGGACAATGCTGATATGCCCAAAAACTGGGTGTCCAGGGAAGCATCAAATATCGAGGCTCTCCAAGAGGGAGGAACGTTTAAGTAAGCACACACTGTTGTGAAGCAGAAACACAGCGTAGCCTTTATGCATTTTATAATTATGTTTTTGAGTGTGACATTTTGGATAAAAAAGTAGTTGTGATTACATGGCATTACATGTTACCTGTATAGTATTAACTTTTATAATTTATTCTGTGAACACTTGTTGATAGACACACCCTGTGGCATAGAGTACAGAGAGTGGTCACTCCCTGCCTGGCACAGCTGATTTCTGTCATCGACCGTAACTGCAATCTGGACCTTCTGATTGACACTAACAGTGAAGATGAAGTAAAAAATCTGTGGCTTCTCATATTTGACCTCAAAACACTGTTGGATATACCATACATCCAAACTGGGCAAATGTGAGTTACATTAATTATTTATAGTGTCATATAATCATATGTTAATTAAACTAAAAACAGCATTGTACGTCTTGTGGTCGCTGTCATGAACTTACCAAAAATAATGAACTGTTTGTGCATAGCTCTGAGTCACAGACCATCCTGATCCAAAGCCATATGTCAGCTGGAAGAACTATGTCCTGCACTATGCCCTTTAGCTGGAGGATTAAAGATCTGTTGGATGACCTCTGGGAGTGCACCTTACAGAGAGAGGGTAATGGACTTTTCATATGTCTCATATTTTGGATGTTATTGAATAATGAAAGCACAGCACAATGCATATAATCATGGGCTGGTTTGGGTGTTTAATAAACCACTGAGATTTTCTCTCTCGCTGTCTCATAGACTTGCCATTGCGTATTCTTTTTCCAGTCTTTTCCAGTTTTTCACCCATATCTATGTGTATATGCATGATTCTAGGTATTGTGCAACTGCTGCCACTTGTCTGGCTGATTGGATAAGTCCATGAATGAGCAAATGTATATGATACATAACCAAATAAAGTGACCAGTGAGTAATACAAGACTAATATGAATAACACTATTGTAAAGAGATCTTTTCCCCCTCTTAGATCAATCACGTAAGCAGTTTGAGGAGGTCTTCAAGCGGACTGTGCTAGGCGAACATTTTGAAAGCCTGGACAAAAAAATGCAGAAAGAATTTTTCCAGAGATATCTTCAAGATTTTGTTGTTTTAACAATGAAAATTTCAACTGTTTGTGAACAAAAAGTAAGTTAATTCGTTGTTTTGGCTTAATATTTTTTGTTACTGAAGACATCTTTTAGGGTAAAGCAATTCTAGTATTGTCTAGCATTATAAATACAGTTCTGTAGTGACTGTTGATTTGGACATTCTAGTTGCTGTGTGATGCCATGACGAGCTGCGTGAATGAGCTGTGCAGGAGGAGAGGAAGCTCAGTGGAAAGTGAACTCTCCTTGCCACTCATCCACACTGTTTATCATGAGTTCCAGAAACGACTGCAGAATTTCTCCAGGATGATATCCATCCTGCCTCAAGTGGTCCTGTCTTTACAGGGAAATCCACATGTGATAGACACAGCTGAGATGGTACTATTATCTAGCATCTAGTTTCAGTTTCTCACTGTTACGGCCAACATGAAACATGTTTATATGTATATGTATATGTGTATATATGCGTATAACGTTTCCTGTTGGCCATATAGTATAATAACATATAATACAATGTTGGTTCTTATAAAATGCATTGGGACAATTTTTTAAAATGATTCTAATTTTTATTATTTTAAACTTTTATTATTAAATTGTATATTTTTTAAAATTTTTATTATTAAATTATTTTAAAATATATGTGTTTATTTTTAAAGGTTTTGGATGTGTATGGTGCTCTTGCATGTCTGGAGTACCTAGAGTCCCAGGAATTAAACTGGGACTTCCAGAAACACTGGCTGAAGCAAGTCATGAAACTTCAAGTCCCTATTGAAGTGGTGTGCTCCGAACAGAGCCTTAAGCAGTATGGCGAGAGGAGTCGTGACACGGTGAAACTTATCCAGTAAGCTCCAGCAGAACAATCATATTCAATTTGCAACTGCTTTTTTCACCTGCCCATTAATTATGATTCATTACATTGTTTGATAGGTCCCACCTCTCAATTCTGTATTTGTACAAGATTAGGTTCTTAAAGTAAATTAATATAAATGAGATTATTCCTATAATAAAGTTTTATCTTTTTAGAAATGGTTATGTTTTATAACTAGTAGTACAATTAAAAATATTATATTCAATATTCCATTTTGTTCTTATTATAATTATAATGTGTGTGTCAGAAATCGATGGAGACGGATCTTCACCCTGGCTCTGTTTGTGGAACAAATACTGTTGGATGTTGAAGACGAGAGGCTGAAACTGCTGGTTATGGAGTATGCTCGAAACTTGGGGAAAGTGAGGACCTATAATGCTTTTATATTAGCAGAACACATATATCCCCAGTAAAACATTACTTACACATTTCTCAAGTGATAGTGTGAAAGCCTAAGAGTAGAGCAATGTAGCACCATCTATATTTATAGCTGCAAAATCTGATATGTAGAGATACAAATCTGCTTCTGTGTGGTCTACTCAAACCAACAGCATTGTTGGCTGAAGCATATATGATGATGATGATATATTGAGGGCGACATGGTGGCTCGATAGGTAGCACTGTCGCCTTACAGCAAGAAGGTTCCGGGTTCGATCCCCAGGTGGGGTGGTCTGGGTCCTTTCTGTGTGGAGTCTGCATGTCCTCCCCGTGGGTTTACTCCGGGTACTCTGGTTTCCTCCCACAGTCCAAAGACATGCACGTTAGGTTGATTGGTGTCTCTAAAGTGGCCCTGGTGTGTGTGTGTGTGTGTGTCTGTGTGTGTGTGTGTGTGTGTGTGTGTGTGTGTGCCCTACGATGGATTATCGCCTTGTCTAGGATTGTTCCTGCCTTGCACCCTAAGCTGCTGGCTAGGCACCGGCTTTCCCCTGACCCTGGAAAGAAATAAGCGGGCAAGATAATGAAATGAATGAATGATGATATATTGACCCTTCCAATTTTATAATGCTCAATCCCTAGATCATAGGATACATTTTCAGTACAGGCAATGGCTGTTTAACTGATTTCTGCATATGCAAACTATCACTTACTAATTGTATACAATATAACATTTCCAACATAAATGTATACATTTCACTATATAATAGAATTTGTACAGTACTCGTCAATGACAAAGAGTGGCTTATAAGATTTCTTAGAACAATTTATATTCATGCTAAGTAGTACCACTGGGTTACATTTCATTTCTCATTTGTGTGACAGGCACTTGAAAAAAGCTCAGACATGAAACTGGAGAAACCTTTCCTGGCTGTGATTGATATACTCACAACCTGTAAGGAAAGAGCAAGTGATCTCATATGCAGGTAAGTTGTGCATTGATGCTCCTCTGACCTATCAGTTTCACTCCCTTATTTTAGTCAATTTATAATGTATTAAATCATTGTCTAACTTAGGTTTGGCCTCCAGACGTGCCCTGTATGTAGGGTGGAACCGCAAGACCCTGTAGAACTGCCATGCAATCATGTCTTCTGCCAGCCTTGTATCAGAAGGTGGCTTATTACAGGCCAGATGTACTGTGCTCTGTGTACCCAGCCTGTCCCAGATGACTTTGAGCAGAAAGTCTCTGAGGATATTCGGTGGGTCTTGTCTGTTTCCACACTCATATTTTAACATAGTTTTAAATAAGTTAGTTTAGATCCTTTTAGTGCTCATATAGCATCAAATTAATTACTCATACACATGTAAACGTCTGTGTATTCATTTTCAGAGCATGTCTCAAATTAAATGCCCAGTTCAGACAACGGTGCAATGCCTTTTTTATAGAGGTAGTGTCTACCGTTTGTTTTAAGGACAATTCCCCTCCATCCAGAGCTGTCATTCTGCACCTATTGTCCTTCCTCATGGTTGAGGCAAAGCCAGATTCCTTATCTCAAGGTAATCTGCCTTGTATGACTCTTTTAAATATGTTTACTGCTGGTTTACTGTAACAATGCTTACTGTGCAAAAGTCTTAGGCACCCTATTGTTTTTAGATACAACCTTTGTTATTGATTTCTTTTAGCTGTGCATTATTGAGACAGTACAAAAATATTTATTTAATAATTAAATATATTTATAATAAGAAATAATTAAATATTGCACAAAAATGTAAGTCTGTAGAAGAGCTGTGGCAGATTCTCCAAGACGCTGAGTAAAACTTACCAGCTAATTACTGTACAGTACGATGCAGAAGTCTTAGGCACATGCAAAGACTCGCTGTAAAGCAA
>JANCOA010000057.1:12523570-12533755 GCA_024363135.1 Leptodoras oyakawai | reverse complement strand
CGCCCCACCCGGGGATCGAACCCGGGTCCTTCTAGCTGTGAGGCGACAGCGCTATCCACTGCGCCACCGTGCCGCCCAGGTTATATGGTTATATTTTAAATAATGAATTAATTACTTTTTTATATGTTTATGCTTGCGTGTATGGCTATGTGTTTGAACATACAGTGTATACATTAGCTACAATCATCTGTTTGAAAGGAATGTACTCTCTTATTTGATTGGCAGGTCCAAAAAATTCCCCATTTAGGCTTCAGGTGACTTAAATTTTTTTTAAATAAATCAATAAATAGTAGCAGATTTAAACTGATGTGTAATAACGTAAAAGGCAGTAGAGGATTACTATAAGATTGTTACTCCACTCTGTAATTCAGTGTGATGTGATGTCAATTCCTAACCCATTTTGCATGTTTTGAGTGTCTGATGTCTCATAAGTCCACGTGCACAAGTGTTCTGCTGTACCGGGAATCTTGCGCTCATGTGTGTTTGTTGATCCACACCTGAGTGTGACATGCCTAGTACTGGAATTCAGAGAGGAATCCAGCCATTTTAAACTCAGCACTTACCTCACTCCCATGCCTTCTCATTCTTCTGCCTGTTTGTCATCAGTATGTAGGTGTAGGCATTGCACAAATTCCTGCACCTACATCCTTTCAGGCTCCTTTTCAGCATATTACCACCTTATATTCTTTGAGTATTAAGTATTTCTGTTCCACTGCTCTCTCTCTCTCTCTCTCTCTCTCTCTTCTCTCTGTATATCTGTACATGGGCGGATGCAGGGGTTAATGAGAACACCGAGACTGTGGGACATTGACACATTTCGGAGGAACTAGTGCGGGAAGAGGTGCTAAAGAGAGAATAGACAAAGAAGGCTTAAGGAAGTGGTGGGACAAGTCTTCTAGGAAGTCTTTTTATAAGACTTACTGTATAGTAGAAAGCTGAGAGCTTTTCCATGTTAGTCAGGAGTATTTTTAGAGAGTTTTTAAAGGATCCCCTTAATGGCTAACTAAGGGAGGTACTGCGCTTCCTGCTTCAATGTTTCCACTTCCTGTTGTTGTTTTCCGGGCAGCGCGGCACAGTGCAGCGTGCGAGGTGATGGAATGGTGGGGTGAGCTGGTGTGTAGAGGAGCCCAGAGAGACAGGAAGAGGGTGGGTGCACGAGACAGATGAGTGAGCTCCAGGAGAAACGCCAACCACTCACATCCCATATACATTTGCCTGGCAATTTAATTCAAAGCCATTTATAAATTAGAGAAGCTACAACTGAAAAGGGTTGCGGGTCATATTCAAGAATCCATCAGTGGCAGCTTGGCATTGCCAAGATTTGACCTCATAGCCCTCTGATCAGTAGCCTAAAGCCTTAACCATTGCATTGCATTCCCTTTTTGCTGATGTTAAGAAACATAGACAATCCAAAAGTTAATCAGGTTTCTTTTTAACATAAAAAAAATAAGAATAAGTACTGTAATGCAGAGTTAGTGAATCATGCAATTCAGCATTTTCAAAAACCCATTTAATTTCACAGAAGGATGGATTACTTAACTCCAAACTCTAAGGACGGCCAAACATATAGCTTAGTTTAATAAAACTTTGTGAGAGTGATTTTATGAAGACGTGCCTCACAGAAGTAATCACTATGATGTGCCCAGTAAAAATGCACAAATTTAACATTTGTCCACCAGCCAAAAGCAGCAAATATCATGCACGCTTATCTTTATTCAGTTGCATAGGTCAGCTGTTTTTGTCAATTTTTGTCACAGAATACATCTATATATACTGAAGTACCAGAAAAACTGGTACACGAGTCATGTGCTACCTATGCACATCACTGGTTATGTCTGCCAGTGTGTATATAAAGAGATAGACCTATGGAGGCTTCTAGAGCTGTTCCTGCCAGGAGAATGGCAACAATTTTGTGATTTTCAACACGGTTTAATAATTGGAGCTCGTCAGATTGGTCATAGCATTTTGGAGGTAGAAGCAAAGTTTGGATTATCACATTAAGTATTTCGAGGGTGCACCATTATCTCGAACTTAGGACAGCAGCGTGGCCGTAAAAAGACTTAGTGTCGGCTGGCAAGAATCTGAGATGCAAGATAATTGAGAGTTAGCTTTTCCATGTCCTTCGTATCTGCACAAGGAGGCTTGTGACACAACCACCTCACAGCAAGAAGGTCCTGGGTTCAGTTCCTGGGGGTGGGGCAGCCTGTTCTACCTGGGAGCTCTGGTTTTCTTCCAAAGCCCAAAAGCCTGTATGTCAGGCAAATTGTAGATGCCAACACACCCTATGCCCCTACCTCTACCATGGAGAACAAGGATTATATATTTAAGGGAAAAAAAGAGAAATTGATTGTTACCACTGTGTAAAACATGATGTTAAACACAACTTCAGTTGACAGCATTTCATCAGTCCCTGGTACATCATTGTTGTATTCAATTTTTTAACTGGTGAGTGAAATCTGCAGAATCTTTAAACACCACTGTCAAGTATTCAGCTGAAAGGTTTTAAAAACCCCTACTGAGTTAGTCATTTGAATAATAATGTATTGTAGTGAAAGTAATCAAGAATGCCTTACTTACTTCTTTATTTATAGTAAATCAGAGACCCTGTGGCCTGTGGCCTTTTTTTCTCTGTCTGGCCCCCAACCAAGTATAGTTTATACACCCCAGACTTAACTTAGCTCTAGTGATGAGCAATGTAAGCCGGTATATCCGTTATGAAAACTATGAATAGGTCAGATTAGGCGTCCATCTGTCAAATACATCTACCTTGTTCCGACTGAGGTGTATTTTTGGAATTTAATAGGCTCTTGTTGTTCCAGTGTTTCCACCTTGTTCCTTACCTGACCTATAGTGTAAGATGACCTTCTTCACACATTTTGCAATTTTTTTTTTCCGCGTGAGAATGAGAATGCGTGCGAGTGTGTAATGTTTTAATGCTCCTGTTGTTCCACATCAGGAACCACTGTATTTACTTTTGCCCTGTGCCATTGTTGGTAAGTCCCATGTGGTGGTTGATTATAGCATCAATGTTTAAAATAGACATTCCTGAGACATTCCTCTTTCAAGCGTGAAAAGGAAGGGGGTTGATCTCATGCCCTCACACTGGGCGGGGTGAGATTACCGTCACCTCGGTGTGTTCTTGAACCCACCCCTAAAGCTAATCTGGACATCATGTTTTATGTATGGTCAAGGCATGATTAAGTCATTCTCATCATCTTAAATGAATCATCTGCACTTACCGGACATCTTACAGACAGGAAATTCTTATAGCTCATAACTAATAGAGCTTATTGTACTCTCTTGGGAAAGTTCCTGAATTTCATAACCTGGTTTCTGTGCTATTGTGTTGTAGGCAAAAGGGCCAAGAGATGTTCTGTTGTCCAGCGAGAATGCACGTCCAGTGTCCAGGGAAGGCGTGGCATGGAAGGGCCCTCGTACGGTGGTCCTGCAGAAGAACTCTCAGGGCTTTGGGTTTACACTACGGCACTTCATAGTGTACCCACCAGAATCTGCCCTCCACACCTCGGTGAAGGTAAAGTAGCACAGGTCCATTAAGAATTAGGTTATTGTTGTGTAATGGTTCATGCCCACAAGCTGCCACACTACCTTACTTTATTTGCTGCATGCATTTGTTTCGTGAGCAAGAGTGCCGTTATAACAAAACTCAGTATAACCGCATGGTATCTGGCGCGACTAAAAATTAATATCGAGTAACTAATGTTTTGGAGACAGTATGGCCTTTTTTTCAAGCAATTACTTTATTTTTAGTCTCTGGCTGGAAAAAGATCCCAAAGAAGCCACATTCACAGGCAGCCTCTTGGCTAGAGCACAATGATTTGTACATTCCTTTTAAAGGTGCATCTGGTGAAATTGGCTTCCCTTCTTCCTTTTCACCTTCACCCTCATATTTTAAGACAGAAGTTATATTCATGAATATTATATCCTTTGCCATGTCTGCTGGTGATTTTGCTAACTCTTATAATAGTGGGATTGCCATTAGAATGGGAAATGTTTGTGACAAACACAGACAAGTGGAGATACAAACAGTGTTACAATATAATAAAATGATTTTCATATTATTTGCATTTTGTCAGCATGAGTTATTAGTTAATAACATATAATAATAATAATAATAATAATAATAATAATAATAATAATAATAATAACAAAAAAAGGTGTTCCACATCTTTGATACTTAAAAAGGAATTAACAGTTTTCCTGCTCAGATGATGTCTACCTTTCCTACTGGTTTAGCAGAATGCAGCAAACAGACTTTTGCTGGGTTGCAAGCCATATTACAATTAGACATGTACCATAACGCTTCACAACATGACACCTTGAAAATGCTTGTTTCATGTTTAGGCATTTTCACAACTGATCTAAGACCCTTTTTCCGGTTGTTGTAATTCCTGTTCATACTACTCCTCTGCTACTGGCATAACATAATCTGCCGACCCCTGACCTCAGTCACAGCACCTAATCTTTTAAACAGTCAAGGGATTAGTATGCAGTTTGTGAGTTTAGCGCAATCTGCTGAAAAATACCATAGTCGTAATCTCCCTGTGAGCCGTAGACCTCACTTCTGTGTCCAGCAGTGCTCTCCTGTCTCCCAACTCCTGTGGCATCGAGGGTCAGGGCAGTTAGACGCTTACTTCTCTGACTCTAAAGCCTCCTGCTTTGTGTGTGTGTAAGGAATGGGCTGTGTCAGCAAAGCTTGTGCACAGCCAGATCCAGCCAGACTGACCACTCAGCTCTGTGTGTGTATGTGTGTGTGCTGTGAAGATGAAGAGTGGATGTTATCCTGTGCATCTTGTTTGCGTGTGACTGTTTGTGCATGTACTGTATTATTGGTGTGGTTGGGTGTTCCCAGTGCTATTCTTAACTCATCTAATCAATAATATGAACTGCACTCTAACTTGCGTGTACCACCTGTGACCTTAACGTTTGACAGTGGACAATGGTTCCCTCTGGTGGTACATTATATGCATATTACATAAACAACTCATGGCTCTGTATTTGTCTTTTTTTCTAGGATGTGGAGAATGGCAATGGAAAAGGTCGGTTTCTGTGGTCTTTTTCTCATCTACGTAATATTTCAGTGGAGTTTGTTTGTGTGTTTATGTGTGCATCTAAATGAGATGAGTGCTGTTTTCTTCAGGGAATCAAAGAGGCCGCCTGGAGCCAATGGATACGATTTTTGTAAAGAGCGTGAAGGAGATGGGTCCTGCTCACCAGGCTGGGCTCTGCACGGGTACGAGAAACTAAAGCGCTGGATTATCCAGTAATGCATAAGATGCACTAGACTGTTTGTATTAAGTGTGTGTCTGTGTGTTCTCATGTTTGTGTGTGTAGGAGACCGACTAGTAAAAGTAAATGGGGAGAGTATTCTTGGGAAAACCTACTCTCAGGTTATAGCACTAATCCAAAACAGGTAAGGGAATGTGTATGAGATTTTAGAACACAGCTTGCTAGTGTTTTGCCTGATATATACATACTGCCTAATATATTTGCACAGATAACATTCTTCACTTGTGCATTGTGCTCATTAAACTATTGTGTTTTTGTGTAGTAAGAGTGTGCTGGAGCTTTCCATTATGCCCAAAGATGAGGATGTGCTCCAGTTGGTAAGTGTGAGTATGACTTTCTCTGTTTCTCCTCCTCTCCTCTTTCTCTCTCAGATACCCAGCACATTCATTTCTACTCAGCATGATTATTGATGAGCTACCATTTTTGTCTTTAAGCTAGATGAGATGCTGACAGCTACTTAGCGATTAGTTGCCGCTGTTATATGATAATGCTGCCGCAATAGAACAGTACTTTGACTTCCTTCCTCAGTTCTACCCCTTTTCTCCTTTTGTCCCTCCTCTTTTCATCTTTTCATAAATGTGTAAATCTGCTTCTGTTTTTTTCTGCTTGTATTTTTCCCACTCCCACAGGCATACTCTCATGATGCTTATCTGAAAGGGAACCAACCATACAGCGGAGGGGCTCAAAACCTTCCAGAGCCTCCTCCAAACTGCTACCCTCGTGGTAAACCTGCCTCCTCCAGTACGCCTGGCAACTTAAATTGCAGGCGTGGGTCAGCTGGTCTCTTGGACATCCGCTCCACTGGAGATGGTACTGGGGGTACAGGCCGCCACTCAGATGTCCTAAGCCGCCATGCACTTCGTAACCAGCGTGCTCGCTCCTCAACCATAGCCATCAGCCCTCTGGACTTTCACTTTGCCAACCACAATGCAGCCATCACCTCAGCATCCCTGCCCCACCCAAGGAAGGGACGCCTTCCACTGTCACAGAGTGAGCTGTGTCACCAGGCCCTGGCCAAATGGTACCACAGCCAGACAACAGAGCGCCCAGGCATGTCCCACCACCACCGCAGCATCTCTCAGGACACACTGCTTTGCCACTATGGAACAGCCACAGGAGTCAACCAGTCCCCTTACGTAGACTCATGTTGGATGGGTAGGTGGGGTATGACTGGGGCCCAGCAATCAAACCGCTCCTGCTCAGAAAATCTACTGGCTGCTTGTATCGAATATGAGAAGAGCCATGGGCAGTCACTCGAGAAATTGGACAAGGCAGCTGCTTTGGTTTCACCCCGCTATGAGAAGTCTCCCTGTGCCCCACAGAGTGTCCAGCCAATCAGGAAAGAAGAGCACCCCTGCTTGGCCAATCAACGTGCAGTAATTTGTACAGATGTCCCACCCCCAAGCCGGGGATCCAGCCATGTCCAGGAGCAGACAGGCTCTCAGTCTTATCAGTCAGCCCAGCCTAGATGTTTGCCCACACAGACAGTAGATGATCAGATGGTGGGCTACCGCAGCTATAGTCCCTCTTTCTGTCGCAAAGCGGGCCACCTCATGCAGCAAGCTCACTCCTTTAAAGATTCTTCCTATACTGCTCCTCACCTCAGCTGGACTACTACACCTAAAACCAGCCCCCCAGATAGCACACCTTCTTCAGGCAGAGACTCATCCCCTCTGTCTATGTCTTCCACTGCTGAGATGCAGAACTCTGCAAAGGAAAGCTCAGGTAGTGGACCAACAATTGAGGAACCTGCTCAAGCACAGATGCAAGAGGTAGTTCTCAGACAAAAGGCCCCCTATGGCAAATATAATGCCCACGCAATGCGCCACCCAAACTATGCTGTTCCTGCTGATCTACTCGAACCTCCCGTTGCCTCGACCCCTGCACAGTCTAATGGTAACCTGCAATCCCTGCCTGTGGAGCAGGACTCCCTGGCTTCCATTCCCTATATAGGTCAGTATGGGAGCATCTCTCACCAATGGTTGCATGTTTGTCACTTCTCCCTGATGGTTGCATGTTGTAGCTTGTATATGATTTGTGAAAAATCACTGTGTGATTTGCTTACACACAGATCTAATATTTATCAGTATTTGCAGTCAATGAGGTAAATGTTTACTTGTTTGCTAATAATAGATCAGGGTATGACCCTTGAAATATTATCTTTTTTTGTTGTAGTTGCCAGCAAAAGACATTTATACTGTAAGGCAAATTAAAAAATAAAGGTCCATTATCATTCAGAAAGAAACAGAGAACTTGAGAGAATACATTGCAATAAGGAATATAACTCTGAGAATCTGTATTGAATTTTGAAAGCTTTTCCATGCCAAATGCCACCTCAGATCTTAACAGAATAAATTAATCGTACCTAGCCTATGTTGATTTAAATCATTATTGGAAAATAATGATCTCTTTAGTCTAAGGAACCACAGAGTAGCAATGAAGCCAATAATATAATAATAATAATATGAAATTATATTACATCTCCATTCATTTTGTAACAAGGAGCTAATCAGAACTTATGCAAGCACCCATTACTGTGCTGTTGGGTGGTGCCCCAACACCTGTCCCCTATTACCACTCCATGTCTATAGACCTGAACATGCCACTGGTTCTATGCTTAGTGAATATGATTGAATTAAAGCAACTATTGTTGTAGGTTTCTAGACAGAAGCATAGGTGAGTCCAGAAGATTCTTGTAGGTCGGTATCTCAGAACAAGGATTCTGAATGAACACTGAATTATCAGTACACTTTTTGGAGGATTTTGCAGTAATGTAATGATGAGTTACTTATAATATCATTAATGGACATCAAATGAATACCAAAAAGGCATTTTAATCGACTGTAGACAATTACTGTAGAACTGACTGTAGAAATTCGAGCTTTGTATTGCTATGTGTAATGTGTTGATTCTTTGAGAATTAACCCAGCTGGATCGGATGTGTCTTGTTCCATAGCATACCTCACCCCTGTCGTCCTTAAATCCCTTCATCCCCATAACTCTCACCCCTTCCTCACAGATGAGCCCACCAGCCCCAGTGTAGACCTGCTTGCCCAGCACGTGCCTGCCTCCTCTGTGGTATCCAGCAGCCTGTGCCAGGCACCTACCCTGTCCAGCAGCCCTGTCCCTCCCTCCCTTACCTCCCCTCTCACCCACCTCCTCGACACAGACTGCAGTGAGTGCCTCCTCAACTGACACCCTGTCTGATAATCTCTGTCCCACCACTGGTGGTTATTTGAGCCCTGCAATTTCCTATTAAGTCCATTTCATCAGTTTAACTGTTAGATCTGACGTGCTTCTACCTTTGTCCCTTTCACAGTTCCATCTCACTTTTAACTGTATCCTCATCTACCACCAGTGTTTTCCACCCTTCGTCTGTGTCCTAAGCATCAGTAGTGTCCATGTCAACATCGCCGTTCCACCTGTCTTTTTGATATTCCCCTGTATCACAAGACTCTTCAAACTGAAAGTTTCCTCTTATTGTCTCTTGTCTCATGTGTCTGTCTCTTTCCTGTTATGCTTTATGTCCACTGTCTGCAGTTTATTTCCATTTCCCTTTCTAACGTTCATCATCTGTTTCCTCCATTTCACATTGTTTGCCAGTGATGCAGTTAGCATTTAGTCACATGTCAGTCATCCCCATAAATGCCGCTTGATTTTCTCTAAAACTCACTTGCTAGGTGTTTTCTGCACATCACATTATTGCATATATTTCACATATCAGAACAGTCATAGCATCAGTTTGCCTACAAATCCAACCACTCCATAGAGGATTCCATGGATCACAACTGCACTCCACACCACACTGACACATTTGGAGGAACCTGACAGTTATAGGAGGATGATGTTTGTAGTCTTATCTTTGTATTTAACACAATTATTCCCTACAAATTGGTCAGATAACAAGCCTGAGCCTTGACTGTTCAATGGGTCATGGACTTCTTCACAGGATGTCCACAAGAAGTCAGAATTGGTAGCATCATGTCCACAGGGTTGTGTGCTAATCCCTATGCTCTTGGCACATGACTGCACACCCATTCACAAATCCAACACAGTAATCAAATTTGCTGATGACACCACAATAGTTTTGCTGATGAGAAGATGGCTTACATTTAGAAGTTGGTTCATCTGTTTGATTGGTGCAGGAACAATAACCTGATTCTTATCACCTTATCAAGAGATCGTCATTAACTTCATGAGAACAAGAGAGACAGACTGCACATACCCCCCTGCACATACAGACCCTTTCCAAAAAATTTGAATATCACTGATTAATTTCTATAATTCCATTCAAAAAGTTTAACTTTCATAGATTATAGATTCAGAGCCCACAATTTAAATGATTTCAAGTATTTATTTGTTTATATTTACATAATTTGGGCTTCCAGCTCATAAAACACATGAAAACAGGAGTTCAAAAAATTTGAATACTGTGGAGAAATCAGCCCAAACTACTTCTCACTTTTTGCAGGAAAAAAAAGAAATTAGAATCACATCAATATGTCAATTGAGGCAATCAGCCTGCGGCATTGCCTGGGAGTTATGGAAGCCCAGATTTCCTTGATGCTTGCTGTCAGCTCTCCTTTGTTGTTGGGTCTGGTGGCCCTCATTTTCCTCTTGAGAATACCCCATAGACTCTCAAAGGGGTTTAGGTGCATTACCAGGAGAGTTGGCTGGCCATTCAAGCACTGTGGGCATCGAACCAGGCTTTGGTGCTTCTGGCGGCATGGGCAGGGTCCAGGTCCTGCTGGAAGATGAAATCTGCCTCTCCTTACAGATCCTCAGCAGAAGGAATCATGACGTCCTCTAAAACATTCTGGTAGACTGTTGCAGTGACCTTGGATTTAAGAAAGCAGAGTTTACCAACACCTGCACCAG
>JANCOA010000057.1:12442549-12456604 GCA_024363135.1 Leptodoras oyakawai | reverse complement strand
CCTGTCAGTCATGGGAATCAAACCCAGGACCTTCCAATCACGGGGCAGACACCCTAACCACCAGACCATGACTGCCCTTTTTTTTTTTGCAGTGTACATGAGTAAACACCAAAAAAAAAGTACATGACAGGACAAAAACACATCTGGTGTACATCATGTCAGCCAGTCAGTTATTTTTTTATATTAAATATCAACCTGAAATCGAAGTGCAGATTAACATACATATGGCATATAAACACTCTTTAACAGGGACTGTGAAGATGGCCAAAGTGAGCGAGTATGCAGAGCAGTATCAGTGAGCACAGACATTAAAAATGAGCCCATGAATTGTGCACACACAAGAAATGAAAGAAGTGAAGTGAGCATGCAGTACAATGAGCAGTTCACTTCAGCGAGCACTGAGCACTCCTCTCACTCACCTGTATATCTATGTGCCTGTTTGCTCACAAGCCAAATTCAGGGGAAAACGGTTTATGTTCCCATGGTTTATGCTGAGACTGGTCACTCTTGACAAGCCCCCTTTCTTTTTGAAACACAGAATCTAATTTCAGGTCAAATTCACAAAATAGCAGTGAAGAAAACAGATCGCACTAAACAGCTACTTCAAGTTCGGATTAATTAAAGACGACACAAACGCCATATTATGTGTGGAATGTATGGAAATGTCACTGTTTCAGATTACACGCTCTTTAACAAAAAATTACAGGATTTGATTTGGAAAGATAAGACAGGGAGGGCAAAGCCATCAAGCTGCCATTTCTTTTCGAGCTGCTGCTCATGCAACTTTTGGGAGCGGTGTAACACACTCGGAGGAAATCGCTCCCGCCCACCTCTTGTATGCTTGCGCTCACAGATGCCCGTGACGCACTATGATTGACATGGGAGAGAGAGTATGCTGCCCCTCCCATCCTGAGAGCACGGCCAGTCTTGCTCTCTGGGCTCCTGTCTACGGGGCTGCTGTACCATGTTTAAACAAACTTCTAAATAATGTATTCATTTTTAAAACAGCTCCTTTTTACAGTTTGCACTTTTTGCTATGCTACTCCTTCCTTTCCTAATACTAATAAAAATATGAAAATATTTGCAGCACCCACACAGTAACACCACAAACCTATGCTTTTTATTTTTATTTTTTATATTTGTCATTTATTTCCTTTTTAATTACTTTTGCATTTGCATTTAAGGTTAAAATCCAGTAGGTTACAACTGAAAACACTTAGAGGTTGAAAATGAAACAGAGCTGCTTTGAGTGTCACACAACTGTGTCTTCAAAATGAATACCATTTGCAGAATGTAGATAAGACTGCAGCATAACATTCTTCTTTGTTTGTTTGGCAGCCGATGATAAAGAAGATGACGGCTTTAAGACGAGTATGTCTGCCAGGATGTCTCGCTGTAAAGTAAGTGGGTGGAGTTTTGCCCGATGCTCCAGTTTCTTACATTTCTACTTCTGATGTCCTGCTCTGTTCCCTCCAGCGCCTTTATTAGACCTTTATTACACCTAGTGCTGCGGGAAGCATTTGAAGACCTTATCAGGAATTGCAGCAACAATCATCCTAGGTTTACTACAGAGCACACCTATTTATCATTCACGTTATTGGGTGCAGGTTTAGAGCAGCAGTGTTTTTTGGGAGACGTGCTTCCTCTGTTGTAGACTGTCAGCTATTTTGCCTGGGAATTTAAAGTTTTATACATAAACCTAGCTTCATTATTGCCTGTAGTCTTGATTTCTATAAAACAGTGGTAAAATCATGATGGAAGTGTGAGTTCATTTAAATTCATTAGAGGTTTTCAGATGTGAGTGAAATATTTGATTAAGTGACTCCAAAGAGAACAATGTCTGGACTTTATTAAAGCCTTTTTTTGGATTATCACTGCTAAGCCCAATAAATCCTTTTTAAAGACGTGCATTTACCCCAGATGACTTTTTTTGGCTGTTACAGTTGGATGACGCCGAAGTCTCCATCCTAGACTTTAGAGAATCTCGTTTGTCAACCTGTGGACATTGTTTAGTGTTGCTTTCACACTTGGAAAATAAAGCAGTGCCTTTTTAAAAATCATTTTGGCCCTGTTTTATCCACTCCAAAAACTCAAAAAAGAACAGATTATGAGCGAACACTTTGTTGCTTATGACAGAGGTTTCCTTCTTTTTTCTTCACTCTCTATATCTGGTTCTCTTGTTTCAGCATGATTCACTTTTCCCAACCTTTCTACCCTTTCTTAACTGCCACTTACTTTCATTCAGCTTAAGACACCATTTTGTTTCCCATGGTGCTTGTGTGTGTGTGTGTTTGTGTGTGTGTGTGTGTGTGTGTGTGTGTGTGGGGTTGGGATTGGGGTTGTTCTATCTCTAGGAAGCCCTGCTGAGTCCCTCTTGCTATTCCCAGTATGGCTGTGTGAGGGCCGTTTTTTTTTTTTAAATCCTTAGAGTGAATGGCTAATTGTAGAGCCATTGAATGGCCTGCCTCTGGAGGTTTGTTTTGATGTGGAAAGTACCCATAGTTCCACTCTGTTCCACCCTTTGTTTAATATTCCCAATTTCTCTGGCTTTCTCTAATTTTCTGTCTCGCTACTAGAATTTGGACGCACCTGAAATCCTGTCCAGCTCGAAGGCAATCTCAGAGGAAGCCATACAGGAGGGTACCCGTACCAACAGCCATAGAGAGCCAATCAGCACTCAGGACAGGCCAAACAAAGCCAGGCAAGTAAAAAAAAGGACAGAACATGGCCCAAAACTTCCATAATGGCTGGTTTCTTTGGATTTTTGAGCCTTAGAGCTAATGTGTGGCATTCCATTTATCCTTCCTAGATCACACAATCATTAGTCATGCAAGCCGGGAAATTGTGCTTCTTTACCCATGATATCCTTCCTATTCTGTGGAGAAGGGTTCATCATATCAGCTTGTAAGATAGATAGGCATCTTTCTGAAGCTGGACGTAGCTGTATTTCTGTCTGAGTCTTATTTTGCAACTAAGTATGCCTAGATGTCTTTTATGAGATAATGACGCATGAGGTAATGACATTTCAGAAAATGATTGGCACCCAGGCATCGGCAGCCATACCAGAGTCAGAGAATGCTTGCAAGTCTGGTTCTGATTGCTCTGCAGGAAAAGAGATCTCCTCTGCTTCTCTCACTGCTCTGCAATGTGAAATCCTGAGCCTGTCTGCTTTGCCTGATCAGCTCCAGGAAAGCCACATGGGACTCCGGGACACTCAGTAGAGCTGAACTGAAATACAGTGTGTCTGGGTTGTAATTCCTCTAGCTCTGCAGTGCACTATATAAAAAAATTTTATTCCAAACTGTTAATATTACACCCTTCCAGTTAATTATGTCATGTCTGTAAAAGAGGTTCACAAACTGTAATCCCCAGAAAAGCGTGTTAAAGCGTGTTAGTTAATAAGCATGAACGTGAGCATGTTGCACACACTGAATACATTTTCTTATCTACTGTGTGATAGGCAGGATGGTACACTGGCCTTGCACTCTGTCCAGACAACTCCCAGACAAGGCTATAAGACTCGCAGACATTTAGCTAACGAGTACTATTATGAAATATAATTATGTATTATATTTTATGTTATACATAGCTTTACATTCATTTCTAAAAAAACAGCTTTTTAACAAAAATGCCTTGTTGTTATAGCGTATGGTGTTTATATGACAGAGGGGTTAAATTCTCCAATCAGAAGGTGATTTTCTACATCACGGCAGTAGGTCTGGCTGTAACATGAATGATAGTTTGATATCAGTACCTTAGTTCTAATTGTTTCTATAGTAACAGCAGTGTATAAAGTATTATCGTATAGTGTCTATAGTATTGTTTCTATAGTATAGTGTCTATAGTATTGTTTCTATAGTAAAAGCTACTAATAATAACAGATTAAAAAGAAATGCCTTGTTTAAGAAAGATATTGTTGTAAAAAGGGTTTTTTTTCAAGAGAGAGATTTCTGGAGAGAATGGTGAATGAATGACAGTTTGTAACGTAAACAATACTGTGGTATTCAAGAGTATAATAACACACTTCAGGCCTGGCTGTCACGACACGAAAATACTCTCAGTCATGTGCTAACATACCAGAAAAAATCTTTGTATATGTAATGCTGCAAGTAAAACAATCAACATTAAAACTAAATCTAACCAACACCATGTGTGATGTATTTAACTGTAAGTATTGCCATCTTGTACAGTATAATTTGCCAAACATAAAGCTAGAGTTAAATAACAAACCTTTTATCTAGTGTGTTAGGATGACCACAAAAGGATATTCCATATTTATAGGATAGTAATTTACTTTACACAGTCAGCAAAGCTCTTCAGAGTGCTGTCAGTATCTGTTACAGCTGATAAAGTGATATGTGCGTGAGTGTCTACAGCTGTGCATGTGTTCCCTCTGACAATGATGTACCGGCAGGGCGTGTTCTGCTCTCATGGGAATTATAGAAGGAAACTGTCAGAATGTAAGTTCTGGGCCGTGTGTGAGTGTGTGTATGTGTATGTGTTTCTGTGAAAGGGGGTGCTTGAAATTGGTCTGCTGTTCTTTTTCACTTTTGCTCCGTTGGCGGCAGATGCCTTCATGACTTGCTTTTAATGTGTGTAAACATTCATGCTGATTAACTTGTCTCTCCAAGGCAGCTCCTCTCAGAAACATTACAGAAAACTACAAAGTGTCTGTGCTCATTCATTCCTCTGCTCGTAGTCATAGAGCATGTGGTTTAAGTTATGCGTTTCATGTAAGCCACAAGTTTAAGAGAAACAAAACAATGATGCAACATGCCGTCTTTAGCATAACCAGATTATTTTTGCTGAACAGAGCTGACTTTTTTGTAATTTACTGTCACTGATTTTGGTTGCAGTCGGTCCTTATTGCCTTCATCAGCTGAGGAAGAGGAGTCAGATGGAGGGAAGAGCAGTGAGAATTTGATAGAAGAAGATGAAAGGGAAAAGGTAAGAGCACGCTAGAAAGGCTTCTACGTCGGGATGAGTGTGTGATCGACATACCGTTTTATCATGAACCATGAAAAGGAACTGTCCAGTTTGACTGTTGTTGTGTAAGACCAATCATAGACTATTGTAGGAGGAAGCAATTATGAAAAACACACTGTGAGAAACAGACGCCTATGTTTGACAGTTTAAAAACTTTAAAATGATGTGGTTTATTATAGTCTCATAAGTAGGAAGAGTAAAATCCTGCAACACATAGAACACTGACTTAAACCTGGGTTTTCAACTAGAACTTAATTATTTTTTTCTGATTGGCCTGCTAAACCTGTTCTCCAGTTCTGGATGCTGAAATACTTTACCTTAGTACGACAGTGCTTGCACATATTTTTTGTAATTCATGACATCCAAAAACTTCAGATCTGCTATTAAGTAGTGTACAAAAACTGGTATACCAGTTTATACTTGGTAGGTCCTCTGTGGGATCTTGGAGGGAATGTTGCACAGTCCTCGCGCTGATATTTGCTGAGGCCCCAGGATTGAATTCCAATGTTACGCACATGAAACAGTTATTACCAGCCGATGCTGGTCATGTTCACTCTTTTTACAGCCACTCTGTTGCTCTGTGCTTTTGTTTATTTTTTATTTTTATTTTTTTCTCCCGAGTTTCTCTCCAATTCCCACCTGTCAGTGCTTTTTTTGCCCCCCTTGTCACGACGAACTGCCAGTCAGGGAAGGCGAAGCCTTCGCGTGCTTCCTCCGATAGACGTGACGCTAACCGCTGCCTCTTTTCGAGCTGCGGCTCATGCAACCTTTGGGAGCGGTGTAGTGCGCTTGGAGGAGAGCGCTCCCGCCCACCTCTAGTATACATGAGCTCACGTGACTGGACAGTGTCGCGCTGATTGACATGGAGGGAGAGTGTTTGCTGCCCCTCCCACCCTGAGAGCACGGCCAATCTTGCTCTCTGGGCTCCCGGCTATGGGCAGTTATAGCATCACATCAGCGAACATGTTGTCCTTGAGCCACTCGGGAGCTGTTTGCAAAAGAAGCTTCCATAGATGTCCAACTCTTTATATACTAATTGGCAGATACAACCAATGTTCATAGGAGGCATTACTATGCATTCTGCATAGGCTCCAGTACCGTTTTTTCTGGTACTTCAGTGTATACATGGCACACACAGTAGCCTACTCCCCTTAAAATCTGATTATGTAGATCATTAAATATAGATACATATAAGAGTCTTTTTTCCATCCCTACCCCTCTGTGTCTCTTTTCTCCTATTTCCCATTCTCTCTGCCTCCGGGTCACCATGCTCCCTCATTCCTCTCTCTGTCCTCAGGGTGTGTATATGGTGGAGCAGCTGATAAAGCAGGCTCCCAGCTCTTCTTTTCTCTTCCTCTTTCTGTCTCTGGCCAGTGCAAAGGGCAGGATGGGGAATTTGGGGGCTATTGAAGGGAGGAAATGGAGAAGGGGGTGTGCTTCTGACAGATAACACACTCTTTGACTCTACACAGAGGGGTGAAGTGAACTGCAGGATCTGTTCTTTGTTCTACGGACATTCATGACAAGATCACAGGAACCATTTTCCCAGCAGACATGTTTTGTACAGCGTTTACAGAGATAGTAAAGAGATTAAAAGCCTTAAGCACTTCACTTATTCATCTTAAAGAATGTTAATAACTAGTATGAATTATTAAGGGTGTAGTTATGAGTGTGAAGAACACAAATCTGGTCCTGGGGGTTAGGCTTTATTAATTTTACATGAGGTCAGAAAAGTAATAATTTTAGAAATCTGGTATTTTGTATGTCTGTCAATTGACCGTACCAAACATCCACTGGTAAAGCTAATCTAGCAAATAGTGCAGTAAACACAATGAACTAACAGTAGGAATCCAGAGACAGAGACTGCAGAGAACCATCATAAAAATAAGTCTGAAGTCCACAGAAGTTGTGATGTTCTTTTTGGTTATTTTCAGGACTCGGTCAGTGAACCGAGGGTTGGTGAGAGAGAGTGTACACTAGCTATTGAGGAGCCCTGCTCAGTCCCCATGTCATCTGTGAAGGTCGAGGAGCAGGAGCCCAAGGAGAACGTAGCAGGCTTGCAAAGGCAGGACTCAGGTCCACGTGGCCTCAGGAGCATTCTAAAGAAAAGCCGCTCTGCCAGCTTGGAGGCCGAGTGTGCACCGGAGAGAAGCGAAGCTCATGGCAAAGACTGTGAAGAGAAGAAGCAGGAGGATGGAATGGAAGAGACAGAAGTGGAGACAAGGGTTGATGGTGAACTAAAGGCCATGCAAAGGGGAAACAGCACCTCCAGCGATGCTCCCCGTTCACCATCTCTGTGTACGTCTGAGGACAGCGAGGAGCTAGACAGCAGCCTGGATGGCAGCATGAGTTCCTCTTTCAACCAGGGGTATGATGGGAGGTGATTGCTTACACTATATATAACCTAGAATCTCTGAAAATATAACAAATGAATGTTTCCGATGCAAACTATTTTAAGATTACGTAAATTGCAGGTTAGCATATCATACATTATTCATAAACACTTTCTCACCATTTCTTTTCCACTCTTTTTCCACAGGCTGGCTGAGCTGATGGGTAATGAGGAAGACAGACACAGTAAACTGAAGAAAACCAAAACCAGCGATGTGGTCCAGACGCCCCTGGCTGACCGCTTCAGCCAGCTGAAGGACTCTGAGAACGCCTGGAAGAAAAAGGTGGACACATTACGTGCACAGAGCAACACATAACCACACAAGCTGAAACAGCTGAGGGTCTGTAATTGGCTGTAAAACTTGGCCAGAGTCATTTTCTGGAGTAGGTTACTTTAGACACACACACACACACACATATTTAGAAATCAACAGTCAGTAACATTACATTACTGAGTCTCTGTATACACTGCATTCATTATGTTTCTATTCATTTCAGTGAAACATCTGTGATTTCAGTGAGATTACATTTCAGTCACAGCTGGCCAAAGTGCGATTACTGAATGAATATACGTCTTCTGAGGAGAAACACCCGTCTTACATGCTTTTAACAGTTAAACAGTCAGACATGCTGTATTAACACTTTTACACTTACATTGTAGCCCAATTTGGATTTCTTATGTGCCCGTTTTAATCACAGCTAATCAAATATGTGACCCAGTAAACGTATATTCATTTATTATCTAAGCCTCTTAACCTTGCTGGAGTGCTGGGATAGAGTGCACTCACTGGGTGGAAGGGCACACACTATCACACCTAGGGGCAATTTAGTATCTCCAATTAGCCCACATGTCTGTGGACTGTAAACCGGAGCTCCTGACACTGACAGAGAACATGCAAACTCCACACAGAAAGGTCCCTGGTTCAGCCCGGTAATCAAACCCTGGTGCTTCTTGCTGTGAGGTGACAATGCTACTCACTGTGCTGCCATGCCACCCTCCCAAGTTTAATCCTGAGCAAGAGTTACTGTCTACGCTGAATTTTACAGGCTCTTCTTGTGTCCATGTTTTATTTTCCAGGTTGTTGTTGTTCCTTTTTCTAAAAAACATGCTGATAGTAGGACTGAATAGGTATCATTTCCCATAGGTGTGAATAAGTCACATATGAATGTGTGTGTGCTTGGTACCCTGTGATAGACCAGCGTCACACCCGGGGTATATATCCTGACCTAGATAAAACTGTTATTGAAGCCGAATAGATGAACAGTAATGAGTAATATATTAACTCTTAATGCTTTACTTATAACTTACCTATAATTTGCATGTGTCTTACAGTCAGGCTTATCTGCACTTATCACCTCAAACACATGGAATGATGAACTTTAATTTGAATGTTAGTGGATTTTCGTCTAGTAATCCTGCCAGCAGGACCTGGATCTGTGCTGTAGACAAATCTCCATGCTGAGACTCTTTCTGGATAAATGATACTATCTATCTCTGGATGAGGAATGTACTGTCTGTTAGATCTGGCAGAAGTAAAGGAGTTGAATTTGGAGTTTATAGATGTTTCCTGAAGAATTGCTGCACTTGGACAGTTTTGGATACTTCATGGCCATTTTAATGTTTACATCATTTATATATATTGTTTAGGGTGTTTATACTGGGCGACCACTATAGCGTGCAGTGAGTGCTCTTGAGTGAGGAGTAATGATAACCTCAAACGGCAGGCCTCATTAACCAAGCTGGATATGAATGCATCTATTTGTAAATTATTGTCAGCAGAGTTTAGCTAAGAAATGTGGCCCTCATGAAAATCTAGTTAGCTTAGAAATGTGTGTAATGTATAAGAGGTCCTGAATTGGTGAAAATTTGCATACAAGGTGACTGAATGTGGAGATTGGTTGGTGAGCTTCAAATTGACTATAGACTGATAGCTTGAAACTCAGTGATTACTTTCCATAAATTAGACATTAGGCATTAGACAAATTAATTAAAGAAGGAATAGTTAGTGTATGCCTATGGTAATGAAGGCGCTGCAGTGACTGATCTGCATTATTTGAAGATTTAGCACTTAGGATGTGATCTTTTGCCTCCTAATAATTATTTTATTATTATAAGTTCTGAGCTTTGCCTTTTTATGGGGAGTTTTGTGGGTGTCACTGAATATAATGTCTTTTCTACTTTAGGGGTGATGGGCATTTATCAAAGATTAACTGAAGTACCAGAAATGGTATTGAGGCCTATGCAAAACACATAGCAACGCCTCCTATGCACATCATTGGTTGCATCTGTCAGTGTGTTTATAAAGCGATAGCCATCTACGGAAGTTTCTAGAGCTGTTTCCACCATGAGATTGGCAAGTTATCATGATTTTGCAATTTTCAATGCGGTTTAATAGTTCTGCAAACCTCGAACTTGCGACAGCAGTGTGGCCATAAAAAGACTCTGGGTGACCATGACCAACATCAGCTGGCAAGAATCGTTTCACGCAATAGGTGTGCAACGCTGCCTCAAGTAACATTGGAATTCAATGCTGGGGCCTCAACAGACATCAGCGTGAGGACTGTGCAAAATTCCCCCAAAGATCCCATGGGAGACATAGCAAGTATTAACTGGTATACCAGTTTTTCTGATACTTCAGTGTATACCATGAAGCAAATCAGCATTACCAAAACAGTTGTAAATGTATTTGGATTTTCTGTTTGATAAATAGGTTTATCAAGAAGATAAATGAGGCCCAATCCTTCAATAATTAGACGACTAGCTAAATTTATGACATCATAAATTTAGCTGACTTGCAAAGTACAGAGTCAGAGTACAACATACAAAGTTTTTGAAATTTGAGCATCTGTTGTCAAAAGCGCATGATGTATGGATAGACATGATGGATGGAGGTAAGGCAGATCCAGTTATAGCAACAAGATACTCTATGTATCTGTATAATATGAGTAAGAGTAATTCTATCACCTGGATGAGCAGCAGGCACTATGGTAGAAGAAGACTGTACAGTGTACACCTGGTCTACGTCTGTGTAAAAGTCAAGGCGTTTAAAAGGGCCACACTGCGTGTTCAGATGGGTAGGCTGGGTAGTTAGTATATTAGAGTTGTTCAGTAAAATGTAGTGGACCACATTTTGTGCAGGGACAATCCTTTGAATCACTGAATGGATTTGAGGAATTTGTGAAAATGCAGATACTTCCTCTGAAGCAGATGTTGTCTCTGTTCCTTCCATTGCTTGTACAGAAGACATTGTCTATCTGCTCGCATCAGCTGTGTCCTGTTAGGGAGGCTTAGAAATGTCATATTCAGACAGAAAATTGTTGGATTGTTGTTGCCGTATGATGTGATAAAGTGACTAGTGTTTACGGCTTGACAGAATGGTATATGATTTGCTTCATACCAAATGACTTACTGAAATGATGTATCATTATTCTGAAGTTTTGTCCCGTAGGACCTATTATGTTGCAGGGTTTCACATAAATCACGTAATTGGAAAAATGTCCATGTCCAGGAGGTCTGAGCCACATGTCTCCACTCTACTTTTTCTTCCACTTTAGATTAATCAGAGAAAAATCTGCCTTCTTTATTTCTCTCTCACATTCATACTCTCTCTGGGGAAGCTCTGTGGAGAGGAATTTGACAAGCGTCAGCTCACTTAAAACAGGGTCGAGCGAAAGCCCAGAGGTAACACCATCTTATGAGAAATCAGCTCCAGAGCCATAACAATGATCTCAGCTCAGCCTGAGATCCACATGCACCTGCTATTGAGCTCGTCCACACTGCTCTCTGATTTACTTTGCTCAGTGCTTTTAAGCTATTGAGTGTTACTCATAGGTAATAATTTAAAGATGTCACATAATTCTTCACTTTCTTTTGCTGCCTTTCTGACTCACTTTTCCTTGCCTCTACAGTCTATATTTTCCTTCCTTCCCTACTTTAGGCTCCTGTCCTGTCCTCTTCCTATCCTCCCTCTCAGCTTCTGCATAGCCTGTAGTTCTTTATCGTCAGGTGAGTTTTTACCTGTCAGTTTTTGTTTTATTTTTTTTATTATACATTTCTGAGTGTGTCATGCATCCCACCTTTTATTTTCCATGGATCTGCTTTATGAACAGACTAAAGTTGGAAATAATCCCACTGAAGTACCAGAAAAACTAGAAAATAAAATAAAAAAGTGAGAATGATTTTCAACGTGGTTTAATAGTTGGACCTCGTGATATTGGGTCATCGCATTTCAGAGGTCGAAGCAAAGTTTGCGTTTTCACGTATAAGAATTTCAAGGGTGTTCTGTGACTACACGAATTCTGTCAAAACCTCGAATTTATGACAGCAGTGTGTCCGTAACAGACTCCACAAGAATTATTTCATGCGATAGGCGTGCAACACTGCCTAAAGTAACATCAGAATTCAGTGCTGGGGCCTCAACAAACATCAGTGTGAGGACTGTGCAACGTTCCCTCCAAGATCCTGTGGGGGACCTATGAGTATTAACTATACTGGTATACCAGTTTTTCTGGTACTTCAGTGTATTTTCTTTGAGTACTTCATGCTTTAGGGTTTGGGTCAACCCCTGTTTGTTTGGAGAGGTATTGTTTAGAGGGTATTGGCTGTTATCCAAGACCTTTTTTTAAACTATTCCTCTCTTTGAGTATGACTGCACCTCTGGGAATGGAAATGGAATATTGTTCAGTTGTGGCTCAGCATGAAGTACGAGGGAAAATGGTGTCTTCCTGTGAGGCTCCGGGACTTGTGTTTTTATTCTCTTTTATTCCAGTCACTAAAAGCAATTTCCCCAGCATAATTGACTCCAGCAATAAGACTCTTGACTTGTGTGTAAGTGCACATACTAATCTATGCTTGTTTAAGGCACCTAATGTCATCAGATAGAATTTATCCCAAGGCGTGAATCGTAAAACACAAGAATTTACAAGCTCAATGTAATTTTTCACTCAGGCATTGCCAACGACACCTGCAATGACTGCATGATCTAAATTTCCAGATGTTGGGTTTGTTTCTTGGGTTCTGGGACTCTTTACTGCTTGATCCGTACTCACACTTGCGGGCCGAGGGGTCGTCCCCAGCGGTGCATTACCTGTGATTATTATTCTCTGTGGACCTTATTTTTGAAAAGCCTTATTCATGACGTTGGTGGCTGAGTAATGGTGACAGGCTAGTAATTTACTCCTGCTGATGGATTGTGAGTCATGACAAGTTTCTTGGGGGAATTGAAGTGAATTGAATTGTTTTATGGTTTTCTGCTGGGTCACACTAGTACCAGTCTGGCTTTTCTCACAGAGTCAGTACGAAGTAATCTGTTTTACTGTGTGTCTCTTGGAGACCTGCCTCACTCAGTCCTAACTGAAGATTCCCTTGCTTCATGTATGCCACGTAGGAAAGAGCCCAGAGTAGTAACAGTAATCATTTCTGCATCCCTGATAATTCTATGCAGTTTAGTCACTCAGTGTTTTGTATTGCTAATGAAAATGACCACTGGTCAATATACGGTGAACTTTTTTCCAACTAATGGATCCAGACACTGCCATGATAGGGATCATAAATTCTGTGGACAGACTTTTATTATAGTATATCGGCAGTGGGGATATTTACAATGCAGACAGAAAAAGTAGGCATGATAGAAATGTCTTTCTCATGGAGCACTCATTAGTGCTACGACTGAGAGAAATTTATGTCTGAAAGCTATGCATGTGTGTCTGGCAGCTTAATCCTCAAAGGTGTAATTATTCTCTTTATATGGAGATGTACTGCTATGTTAGAGTACAGTCTTGTGCCACAAAATCTGACAACATACAGTATAATATTCATGTCTATCTGTCTTTCTCTCTGAAGAAATCTTCAGCCGAGGTGGAGACAAAAATGTCCCTAGCCCAGCGGATGAAGATCCTGCAGGAGAAGGAAGAGCAGTGGAAAGCCAAAGGGAAAGGAGCAGCCAACGACTCCACGCAGTTCTCTGTGGCTGGACGCATGGCCAAGCGAGGTATACACTCATCCAGATGCAGATGCGTTGGCTCTTTTCATCTCAGTGATGATCTCAAGTGGTTGAATGTGGTGCATGTGTTTTTCCATCAGGTCTTGTATCGCCCAGCAGAGATGATGTGCCTGTTATCTTCAGCAAGAAAGCAAGCCACAGCACACCAGTCAAGCCTGTAGAAGGTAAAACTTCAATAGTACTTTAATAGGTCGATTTTTTTTTTTACTTTCATGTCGGCACAAGCAAATAGTCCAATCTGAGGCGCAAATAAAGACCATATTCATTATATGAGTGTGCATAATGGTCCACTTTGAGTAAGGCTAATAGTTTGTATAATATATGTAATATATTTTGTAAATATTCACCAAAACAAATCTGGCTTCAAGCCACACCCATATTGAGTTTAAATCTGAATAAGGAATATGAATAGATTAGAATAGTTGAATACATTATACAGATGCAGATAATGACGTTGTGTTCCACATGTAGTCCACACAGTCCAAAACCTTTTCCACGTTGTATAAAATGTGATAACGTATTTAACATCACCCTGACCCTAAATTCTTTTAAGTTATTTTGAGTGCAAACTAATTTCTATATGGGCGGCACGGTGGCGCAGTGGGTAGCGCTGTCGCCTCACAGCAAGAAGGACCTGGGAAATTTCTGTGTGGAGTTTGCATGTTCTCCCCGTGTT
>JANCOA010000057.1:12426352-12437129 GCA_024363135.1 Leptodoras oyakawai | reverse complement strand
TAGCTCAGTGGTTAAGAAGTTGGACTACTGACCCAAAGGTCGTGAGTTCGAATCCCACCACAGACAAGCTGTCACTGCTGGGCCCCTGAGCAAGGCCCTTAACCCTCAACTGCTCAGTGTGTAAATAAGATTAAATGTAAGTCACTCTGGATAAGGGCGTCTGCCAAATGCTGTACATCATCTACATATAATAATGGGAAAATAAACTCAGCATATTATGTATTTATCACAAAAGTACATGCTGGTATTTATTAAAGATGGACCCCCGGCCGATGTTGAGTGATACCAATGAGGTAGTTAACGGCGTGAAGAAAATGACCCGAGCCGTGTCCGAAAGTGTTTATTCATTTTGCCAATGAACTCAATATACTCTATAGCCCTTTACATAGAACTCTCTAGATAGCGAGTAGGGAGCGGTTAATGAGAGGATGATTTCATAGACAGAAATAGAAAATTAATCATGGACTAACACAGAACAGATGAACACAATGAGAGAACAGACCAGTGACAGGGTGTGGGGTGGAGGCGAGCAAAACAAAGGCACGTGGCATAACAAAAAGGAGGAAAACAAAGGAGGAATTCATGATTATTCATCCTTTCAAGAATAATTAGGGACTGCCTCTTATTATCTTAAAAGAAGAAACATAAATATGCAGGCAGATTTGCATCATATAGGTATTATAATATTATCAGTGTTTATTGAAGGAATTCAGTAACTGCACTTTAGACTGAACTTCAGCTCAGACTGAATACTTTTTCCCCTGTTCTTTTGTCAGAATGTGGAACGATGTGAGAATGCTATAGATGCAGTTGATAGAGATGAAGTTAAACCTCAGGTATACTGCTGTAATGAGGTCAGTGTTCTATTATTGTAATGTTGTGTATGTGTTTATGTATGTGTGTAGCTGCCGGGGAACCAGACGAGGATGAGCTGTATGAGAGCGGCATTGTGGAGGCGAATGGTATCTACAGGGTGGTGGAAGACAAGCTGGTGCCTTATGAGGAAGCCTGGGCCTCCATCCCCAGTGTGACTCTGCTCAACTCCAAAGAGGTCAGATGTCATTTCCTACACATTCCTTGTGCCTGTACGGGTTTACTCTGTGCCATTGTTTACAGCTATGACGGTTTACTGCTTTGTAATTGTTGCGTGTGTGTGTTTTTGTGTGTGTGAGCCAGGCCTTGGTGTTTGATTTTGGCAGCGAGGTGTATGTGTGGACAGGGAAGGATGTGGCTCTGAGTGACAGGAAGGTGGCAGTGCAGCTGGCCAAACAGCTCTGGAGTGGAGCCTATGATTACAGCTCCTGCAGGGTCAACCCTCTGGACTCATCCACAGCCAATAAGGATCTCCCTCAGTGAGTCATCCTTCTAATGGGTTTCAGTTTTGCAGCAAACTTCATTTAAATGCTTGATTACTATGTACACTTTCACATCCACTAACCACAATCATTATCCTAAAGTACGAAGCTCAGTTTATGGAGCCATTGGGACAGAAAGATGCATCAAATAGCTTTGGGGATAGCTCACATATTCAGGCTGTGGAAGGTCTGGAGAACAGATTTGTATAACAAAACATCCGTGTCATTACGTTCCCCCATCACTCTACTGATATAATACTGCCCCTATCTGGTGACGTTAGGTATAACATTAAGCAGTGAATGGTTAAAATGACAATTTTTCATTCTTTGTTCTTTGACCTGCTGTGTCTGTTGTGTGTGTGTGTGTAGGCAAGGTGACGGCAGGCCAAGTTGGGCTCTGTTTGGAAGGCTTTCAGAGCATAATGAGACAGCTCTGTTCAGGGAGAAGTTTCTGGACTGGGCCGAGCGTAAACCGAACAAAGACGAGCCAGCAGTGGAGGAGGTGAAGGTGAGAGTTAAGAAGAGTTACACATGCAATTACACCTCCACACGCTTGTTCAATGGGACATTCAATTTGAAAAATTGCTCCCTAATTTGGCCAATTCCTACCCACCATCCACCTCTTCGATAGCATATGACAAATCAGGGAGGGTGAAGGCTAAGCATAGTCATAATTAGACTCTAAATAAACAAGCAGACAAAAGATGCAATCAAGCATGATGTCACAGTATGCAGTGATGGGTGTCGAAGGACAGTCTCAAGAATTTTAGTTATACCTGTATTTCTGGATGAAGCTCCTTTATTTTGACATCTGTGCATCTCTGTTTGAAGAGCTAGCTAGACAGTGAACAGAATGAAATTTAGTTTTAGTTATCCACCTGCAGGTTATCACTATCTCTGTAGTTTAAGCAGATTCATAACTGGGTAAACATACACAATTTCCTTAAGATAAATTAGTGATTATGATTCAGCAGATTCTATCCAAAGTGCAGAACAAATGCTTACCCACCTCTCCTTTTCAGCAAAAGGACAAGTTATAACTCCACACCTGCATCCATTTACTTGTTATAGTATTATAGAAACTCAGACGCTCACACACTCCCTGATTTTAGGGTTGGTAATCTCATGATTGGCTTCCTGTCACCATGGAGTCAAACTTCTTTCTGAGCTGGCATGTGATGTGTGTGTACAAACCTCCTGCCAATTCTCACACACCTGACACATTGTTGACTGTGAATTACTATTACAGGATTGTCAGAGTGACGCAGTGCAGCTCAAGGACATCGGATTTCTCATTTGTTTTTCTTCTCCTCACTCAATAATCATGTTTCTTTTTTTCGCTTTTTTTTAATACAATCTTTCACTTACCAATAACAATAGCTGAGTAACATCACTAGCTCAGTAAATGATGCTTCATTCATTGAGGAAGTCAAAAAACTGTGGTTCAGATTTACATGCAGTTACTCATTATGTGTGTGAAGTGCAGTCTGTGCTCCTTGTGTCTGTGTGCAGAGTCCAGTACACTTCACTGCCATCCAGGACTCAGACCTGAAGCCATGTGATGTAAAGGCTCTGCTGGATGGAGGAGACAATCCTGTGAAGATGTTATTAGAGGGTGTAGATGTGCAGAGAGGTTATGGTTTGGTCTGTTCTGAAGATGGACGGCAGGCTCAGTTAGCCACTTTGTCAGTAGACGCTTGGCACATTCGTGAGTTCGATGATTTTGAGATCCCGGCTGAGAGCGTGGGTCAGCTGCATGAGGGTGACACGTACGTCATCCGCTGGAAGTACTCCATCACCAGTGTGGGTGAGTGAGACATGACAGATTCTGAAGTTCTGTTTCATATGTGAGCAAAGACACGTAGAGACTTATGTCATCCTGTGTTTGTGTGTCTAAAAGTGGGTAAGAGACAGAAGCCTGGTGAGCTGAGTGCCACAGGGCCTGGCAGGGAACGCACTGCTTGTTTCTTCTGGCAGGGCCGTCAGTCAAGCGTGAGTGGGCGGGGCACGTCAGCTCTAATGACAGTGGAGCTGGGAAACCAGCGGGGAGCACAGGTACTCGTCACACAGGGCAAAGAGCCACCCTGCTTCCTCCAGCTCTTCAAAGGAGGACTAATCATCCACAGAGGCTCCAGAGAGGACAGTGCCAAAAACACGGGTACTATGCTACGCACATGCCACCTAAAATTACATTTTGTGGTTCACAAAAGAGCAATCTAAAATAGAAGAAATGTTTTTTTGTACTGTGTACGTTTTTTTTGGCTGGGAAGATCCCTCATTCATGGTCTGACTTGTATTGCCAACCCCCTAATGTACTGTAATGTCCTCATACACATCTGTTCTCTGTGCATATATGTATATCTCTGTACATGTGGTGTGTGCTCATGTAAGGTGCCATGCATCTTTGCATACATTTAATGTCCATTTATGTGCATGTACTCTGATGGCCTTGTGCAAGTGTTGCACAGGGCTGCTTTGGGATTCTTCCCTTATTTTTGTAACCTTAGATGTGTTTATGGCTTAGAGCAAGTCCTCAAACAGTATAAAAAGCTGGTGAGCAGGGGCCATTAATGGTTAAAACTTGTTAATCACCATAGTCTGGTCATCTTCCTTCTGATGAAAGGTCAACATCTGTACGGTCATCCCGAAAATGTTTTTAACAACAGTAATTAAAGCGTGTGTGTGTGTGTCAGGTGGCTGGAGGCTCTTCTGTGTACGTGGGGAGACACCAGTGGAGGCGTCTCTTCTAGAGGTGGAGTGTTGCAGTGCTAGCCTGCGCTCTCGTGGCTGTCTCCTCCTCCTAGGCGTAGACCAGAAACAGCTGTATCTGTGGCAGGGCTGCAAGGCTCAAGCGACAGCCCACGAGGTGGCCAAGATGACTGTGGAGCGCCTCACACACACGTGAGTCACCATATGTTACCCTCTCACACTCTTGCAGTCATAAGTAAAGGTTTCAGTAACTTTTATCTGCTTGTGTATTTGATTGTGCATAATCCTGAGTGTGGTGTGTGTGCTGTAGCTGTCCTCCAGAGCTTGGGTTAAACACTAATCTGAAAGTGCAGGAGATAGAAGAAGGCACAGAGCCACAGGAATTCTGGGATGCACTTGGCCAGCAGAACAGGAAAGCCTATGACTGTATGCTAGAAGGTAAACTTATCTGGTCAAAACTGATGGAATCTTTTTCATATATCACTCTAGCCCATTCTATATCCATATTAAAATGTTAATAATATAGATTTATGCTTTTGATTGATCCAGTTTTTTTCTTCCAGAACATCAACTTCAAATCAGTCAAGTCAAGTGTAAAAAAAGTGCGACAGAGAGTATTGACTACTTTGTGTGTCTGTGTGTGTGTGTTGTGTATGTGTGTGTCTAGATCCAGGAAAATACAACTTCACACCTCGTCTTTACCGACTCAGTGCCAGTTCTGGATCCTTTGAAGGAGAGGAACAACTGAGTCCTTCACGAGTGACGAGCTCTGTGATAGCGATGCCTTTCCTGCAGGATCACCTTTACTCCGCCCCTCAACCAGGTTCCTCCCACACACGCTTATATAACCCAGAAATAAATTGTATTTAAACTGTAGCTCAGAAAGAAACAGCATTTGGGAATTCTCCTGCATGAGAATAACTTAGTTAGCACTCTAAGAATTCCAGCTCTGCAGAAACATAGCTATTTTGGGGCAGCAAGTAAAACGGTTGCTAGAATTACAGGCCATGGTTGGTTCCTTTTGTTAATACAGGGTTAAAAAGGTTCAGGTTTGCCTTAAAAGGTTGTTGTGGTAGAAAAACTAATAGATGATGATGTACATTTATACATCGCAATGGTGGAACTAAGTCCATATAAACTGTTCACATAAAATACTACTGTACACTTAAGTACCAGAAAAACTGGTATGCCCTATGCAAAGTATATAGCAAGGCCACCTATGCATGTCATTAGTTGTATCAGCCAGTGTATATAATGCGATAGACATCTATGGAAGCTTTTAGAGCTGTTTCTGCCATGAGAATGGCAAGTTATCATGATTTTGTGATTTTCAACATGGTTTAATAGTTGGCGCTTGAGAGATGGTTCATAACATTTCAGAGGTAGAAGCAAAATTTGGATTTTCACGTATGAGCATTTCAGGGGTATACCGTAACTACAACAATTCCGGCAAAACCTTGAACCTACAACAGCAATGTTGCTGTAAAAAGACTCTGGGTGAACATGTTCAGTGTCAGGTGGCAAGAATGTTTCACATGATAGGTATATGACAGTGCCTCAAGCAACATCAGAATTCAATGATGGGGCTGCAACAAACATCAGCATGAGGACTGTGCAACGATCCCTCCAAGATCCCATAGGGGACCTACCAAGAATTAACTGGTATACCAGTTTTTTTGGTACTTATGGACAGTATAGTCTAGATTTCATTAAACAACACTAATGCTCCTGATTGGACAAGTATGATAAGCAGCTGATAAGTAGGTGGCACACAAGTCCATGAAGTCTTGGTTTGCCAAGGTTGGAGTGGTCTGCCAGAGTCCTGACCTCAGCCCTACTGAGCACCTTTGGGATGAGCTGGAACGCTAACTGCACCCCAGTACTCCTCAGTATATCAGAATCAGAGCCTGAACTCACTAATGCTCTTGTGGCCACACAGCCATGCTCTACAATCTAGTGCAAATCATTCCCAGAATACTGGAGGTTATTATAACAGCAAACAGGGGGTCTGGAATGGGATGTTGAAAAACATGTGGGTATGATGGTCAAGTGTTCATAAACATTTGGCTATATTGTGTATGGGGGGGTACAAGGGGTATGAAAATCTGTGTTTGTGTGTGTCACTGGCAATACTGATGCTCTAAAAACCCCAGACATATTAGTCAGTCAGTGGTTCATCTAGCATTAATAACCATTTAATTCCTTCTTCCACCGTGAAGTACAATTTACATTTCATCACAGTCATTTAGCTATACTGTACACATGTCTGACTCACACATGATTTAAAGCTTAGTGTCCTTGGCTTCTCATGTTGTTTTACTTCTAACTTTCTTCCCTCTCTCTCTCTCTCCCTCTTTCTCTCTCTCTCTCTCTCTCTCTCTCTCTCTGTAGCTCTGTTTCTGCTGGATAACAGGATGGAGGTGTATCTGTGGCAGGGCCAGCAGCCTGAGGATGCAGAATGCACAGGTTCTGCTAAGATCCGCTGGGACAACGAAAGGAAGTGCGCCATGGAGACTACAATGCTCTACTGCAAAGGTCAGAGGTCACAGCCTTCCTCTAAAGGCTCTATTCGATCTGTGTGTGCACCTCTCCTGACTATAGATTCGATTTTTCCATTCCCAAAACAAGACCAGTTGTTACTTGCGGTATCATGTAGTATATTGGCAATGAAAAACCCCCGCAGGCTTCATTATGTTTTTTGTAAGTGCTCTGTTATGTAATGTGTTGCTTTCGTTACTGACACACAAACATTTTTGCGTAACATTACATTTTTTGTTGGAAAAGTAACACTTATCACAAAGAAATATCAAATCTTTTTGTACTGAGTCAATAACGCACAGAACTGTAGTTGTAAGTCTTTTTCCACTAACTTGAGAGAAAACTGGAAGTGTAAGTAGTGTAACAGATCATCATTACAGTGCTCATTTACATTATTAATCCCACCATGTAAAAAAGGGATTAACGTTTCACTGTGTTAGAAATGGAGCAGGCTTATAATCTTACACAGGGTTGCTCATCGCTCTGCAACACTGTTCACACAGTATTTTGTGTCGTATCTAGGAGCAACAAAGTAACTATGCTAACTTTACTAAGTCTGACATGTGTCAAGTGAAATTACTTTACAAGACAATGATTCCACTGCTTATATTTGTAATACGTCTGAGGAGGAAACTTTATTGACGTCACCATCTTACTTCACTCTGTTCATTTCTGTGCGTGTACTCCTTCGATCAAACTGATCAATTCCGTGCATTATGGATATCTTGTGGCCACTAGGGTACATTATTTGTACACTACTTACCAGACTGGATTATAGGATTAAATGAGTGCACTGGGAATTATGAGCTGTTTTCCGGCACACCCTGAAAATAATGCACTGTATAATGGATAGAGTTTCAGACACAGCTTCTTCTTCTTCTGCTTCTTCTTCTTCCTATGTCTGATTGCCTCTTTGGTTAGTTGTCTTATATTTTCCACAACAAAAATGACTCACAAACGGTTTTAATAACAAGAAAAATATATAATATTAAGTATAAATATTAATATAATATCTAAGAATCTGTGTGTATATTTTCAGCAAAGAACTCCAGGCGAATCCCTCCAGCCTATCTAATCATGGCTGGAGCTGAGCCGCTCACATTCACTAACATCTTCCCTTACTGGGAGAAAGATCCCAGCATCAGAGTGCAGGTACACACACCGTCACACACAGCTCAGACTGACAACACACCTATACTTGAAGTGCAACACTGCAAGACATTGCATAATTGTTTCATATAATAAGTTTCGTTGTTCATGTAAAGTGTGCCTGTGTGTATGCTTGTGTGTGCTGATTCAGGGTACGAGGAATAAAGTGATCCTGGTAGAGGATGCTCTGTCCAAGCTGAGTAAGAATCAGTACTCTCTGGAGGAGCTGACCACCAGACCGCTGCCTGAAGGAGTAGATCCTCTGCACCTTGAGCTCTACCTGTCTGACAAAGACTTCCAGGTACACTGCCATCTCATCTGCATTCTGCAACAGAGGTTTGGCAGCTGGCCACTGAGATGGCTCATTCAGGATCAGTTCAATGTAGGCTTAAAAAAAAATCCACTTTCAGTTCAGTTCTCCAAACTAGTTTGAGTCTGGTATGATTGTTTTCATGAAGGTTAGGTTTATAAAACTGTCCAATTTAAAACGTATCGGTTGCTAATATAAGCTTTTTTGTTGCAGACGGCCCTGGAGATGGCACGAGAAGAGTTCAGTGCTCTCCCCAACTGGAAACAGCTCAACCTAAAGAAGAGCAAAGGCCTTTTTTAGACTTGTAACGGTGTGTTCTCAAAAGGAAGGACGGATCCTTTTGTGTGTAGGAAACCAGTCCATGTATAGTACCAAATGTACAGTGTGAACTTTTTTGAAACAGTGAACTGACCTGACTGTTTTGTAGAGAACCTTTCTAAGTGCCATTTATTGTAGCTTTTTACATGAGTTCAATGGAGTTTTTATATACCCTAAACATGCAGATGTATACCTGTTGAGCATATTTTGTCACATATCAACTTGTGTTTGACTAATTACATACAAGCTTGATTTTTTTAAGGGTAGTGCAGGTCTTTATTTTAAGGAAATGGTAATAGCTTCCTAAACTCCTAACATTCTAGTCTAAACGTTTGCTAGTATTAGTCATTAGCAAAATGAACTGCTTTCAAAGCCATATCCCTATGCACGTGTGCAGTTCTGCAGTCTTACAGTGTTATATGTGGACTTTGGGCTGTAGCTTTCCAGTATATGCTACCTATATTAATGCAAATAACAGTTCATAACATTTTTTTTTTGTAATTGAATATAATGTGGAGTTTATGAAACTATACACAGTGTGTGCGTTGTTTACTAAAAGTGACCATTCCGGCTTTCACCACTAGATGTCGGGCCTGCTCACTTTCAAGAGACCACTGAGCCATTACAGCCAGCAGAACTGTAGGCATAGGCGTAGGCGTAACCGTATGTTACAGCATCCTAAAGGCTTTGTGTCTAGTGTAAATGTGTAATATGAATGCATTATGAATGAATGTTTCTGTAGCTTCAGCTGTGCAGTTGTGTCAAAGCAATAAACAGAGTCGTCGGTATTTGTCACACAGTACTGATTTAGTGCACTAAAATGTTTCTTTGTATAAATAACCAGATTTTCTATCAGTTTGTGGTTGAAACCATGATAAAGAGATTAGTCGAGTATGGCAGTGGATTTTGATTGACACAGGAGGTTTTGGGAGGCTATAAGACCTATAAGCATGGTAATAACCCACTTTGATGTGAAGGCTAGGGTTACTTTCTGAAGCTCTGAATCCTATATCATAAAGTTTTCCTGGAGTCAGCCAGACTGTAATCTGGTACAAGAGTCAGTTGTGTAAGAAGATGTCGTTAGGGAAGTCTGGGAAACGAATGAATTACGATTAGAGGGTGATTGCCTGTAGAGAGATGGGCGAGTCTGTAATGAGCGCTGTAGAGTAAGACAGAGAGGAGATCACGGGAAGGAAAGTGGGTAGGCGCAGAATAATTGGATAACACAATGACACAAAGTGTGAAGGTGATATTCTGTCATTTCTTCTCTCTGTCCTGTTCATCACATGCTTCCATTCATCAACTTTAATCAAAGCTGTGCATGATCTGTTTGTCTCAGGTTATTCGATTCACTGTGCACATCTGCTCAGCAGCTGGGTCTTACTGCACCGACTGGAACCCCCTTGTCCGTTGCTTTGATTTTTTTTCCCTTTCATATTTATCTCTCTCTCTCTCTCTCTCTCTGTCAGAGACACACACACACAAAGGTGAAACCATCACTGCAGCAGATGGCAAGGCATGAGACTGCCATTGCTCATAATATAACAGACTGCAAGATTAACACTGCCATTAGTTTATTTATTTCACAGCTAGAGTCTACAGGTTTAGATGGACTGAGTACTGAACTCACAGGAGTTGCACAATTGGACATACGAGACTCTATGCCGACAATAGTGGACCTGACAGCGCCAGCAGCTGATTACAGTGTCTGAAGCCTGCTGTTATTATTATATTGATAACAGATCAACAGATCCTTATCCGAAGAATGAAATCCTCCAATCAGAAGATCTTCAGATCATTTTTAGTGCTTGTAGTTTGAGCGTCATTTGTAGGTTTGTAGGTAGCATAGGTAGCGCACATCAAGGCTAAGCATATTATTCCAGCAAATCTGCGTCAGACAGTCTGCGTTTAGAAAAAAACACAAGAACAACTCGGAACGATGCCATCATTTCATCTTCTCTGAATGTGCTTTTCAGCCATGGACAAAGTCAGATAATTTCTGGGGCTATACAAAAGTTGGAAATCCTTGAAGTACTAATGAAAAGAGACGTGGCTGCATGTATGTGTTGAATTGGGAAGAAAAGTCAGTTATTAAAAATTCTACAGTGAATCAGAATTGCAGCAGCCTTGAGACTGGAATGTGTGTGTGTTTGTGTGTGTGTGTGTGTATGTGAGAAGGTGTGTTTCTGGGCACGTTAGCAAAATCAAAGAGAAAACACCAGAAAAATGGTAGTTATGATGATGAAGATGATGATGATGATGATTATTATTATCCATCCATCCATCCATCCATCCATCCATCCATCTTCTTCCGCTTATCTGGGGCCGGGTCGCGGGGGAAGCAGTCTAAGCAGGGATGCCCAGACTTCCCTCTCCCCCGACACCTCAGCCAGCTCCC
>JANCOA010000057.1:12376008-12388356 GCA_024363135.1 Leptodoras oyakawai | reverse complement strand
CGGGGAGAACATGCAAACTCCACACAGAAATTTCCCAGGTCGCCCCAGCCGGGGATCGAACCCGGGTCCTTCTTGCTTTTTTACACGATGAATGTATGAAATGTATTTACACACATTTATACACAAGGAAAATTGATAAATGAATTAAAAAAAAAATCCTTGTTTTTATTAAATGCATAAAGCATTTGATGCCCTTGTGTCCAACCAATAAGGGCAAGCTTGAGTTTTTAGTTTGTTGTTTTATAAAGCAAGAATAATAAGTCTTATGAGCTTCATAAATGTTTTGTAATAGCTTATAGAAAGCATTAAAACAGAAAAAAAAATGCGAACAAATCACTGAAATGTGTTGCAGGAAGTGAGGAAGTGAGAGCCCTGTCCCGCACTGGGACTCGTCTGTCTCCTCTCCCGACCCGTCCGCTTTACCCATAATCCCCCGCGCCGGCACAAGATGGAAGAGGGCAACAGCTGCAGGAGAACAATGTTTTGGCAGTAAACGCTAAAAGAACTGTGCGTTTGGAGTTCATTCAGACGTTAAAAGTCGGACGTGGACATGCACGGGTGAGTGTTATTGAAGCTACACCTTCCCCCTGAGCGCAATCGTAGAGTTTTTTCGAAATGCGGCTCGTAGCAGCGTGTAAAGCCGGAGTGCAGACGGAGAGATGCGCTGCTTATCGGCGAGCATCATTGTTTCTGTGTGCGGTGCCACCATGGGCCATTTAACACCGAGCCCTGATGCTAACACTTCATTAGCTTCACCCTGATCTCATTTTCCCCCTAAAATGAAAAGATAAACATTTTGCCATTTATTTTGCCCCGTTATTAAAATATTCTAACTTATTCCCCCCCCTCTTCCTATCCAACAATGTAAACTAGAGTAGCTTTTATTATTGTGGCTACGGTTGTTCGACATCACGTTATAATTAGCTAGTTAGAGCTAAAGCAGTAGCAATGCTACTGTTATTCATCTTAGCGTAAAAGGTTTTAATAATAATAATAAAAAAAAAACGAATTACTATTAAATACTAATTATGCATTGTTGTATATTGTGTGTAGGTTTGCTAGTTTAGTAGCAGTTCGTGTTATTTGGACAACCAGGCGAGTAAAGTCAATAGCGCGGTGCTAGCAGTGTGTTGAGCTCGGCAATGTTTTTTGTTCGATAGCTAACGCTGTCCTGGTGGCGATACATGCCTGGGTTTGGACTGAACCTGAACTAAGCCTGCTAGTGGAAACTCTTAATCACTAGTTATTTCTTGTTTCTTCGTGTATATAGAATTAAACTCTAAAACCACATCTTATAACAGATTTAATTTTGCTGCCTGGTTCTGCTCTTGAGGTGCTAGCAAATGTTTGCTAGCTCCAAAGCTAGTCATTTAGCTAGCTGGTAATTCAGACGGAGATTGATTTGTTGACTAGCACGAGAAGTGAATTAAATTGTTTTTAATCAGATAAGATTTGGGTAAATGGTTGTTAATACAGTGAGCCTTCAACCCTGTTAAGTGTCCCGGCTCTGGGGTTGTTTGTGATGCTGGATTAACGGAGGCTAATCTCTGTGATCTCTGCGCGTTATTCATTATTTATGGAAAGGACATTAGCGTTGATTTAGCGGTGATAGCCGCTTAGCTGCTCGCTCTCGTGGGCTAGCGAACCTGAACGCGCACCAGCTAACCTGAACGCGCACCAGCTAACCTGAACGCGCACCACAATAGATTCTGTGTGGCGAAATCAAATCTTGGCCACATCGGGTTGTTTATCCCATGTGGGAAAATAATTTTCATTAGGTTAAGGAGGCAGCCGTGTAATCCATTCATCTTTGAGATATTTACGGGCCATTTTTATTTTGTGAGGTGGTTGTGCTCTCTCTCTCTCTCTCTCTCTCTCTCTCTCTCTCTCTCTCTCTTCATATTCAGCAATGTAAGGAAACTGTGAATACCTTGCACCATTTATTTTAACTGGAAGATAATGATTACTACAACACAAAGTGAATCAGTGGTCTCGTAGTCAAATGCAGAATAATTTCACATTCCCATAAACAATAGTAATTGTGCGTAGCAGTGAAATCCCAATACTTAAGCCGCCTAAAGTTCAGCTGTCCGAGATCAGAAACGGTTGCCTCCAAAATCCAGGGCTTCTGAATCTCCTGCCGATACAAATCTGCACGTGATAGAAAGGAGCATTGTGTCTGAGCTGGTTATTATGGTGCGCTCTATTGATGAGCCTGTCGAAGTCGTTTTCTGGTCTGTTCAGCCGTTTCTGACAGGAACACCATGCTTTTTGGACGTAAATTGGTTTGCATGTTTGTACTGCCTTGATTTGTAAGCGATATTACATGATTATTTATGTTTTTGCAGTGTATCTCATCTTTTGAGCTGAATGACCATTGCCCTCTTGAGGAACCAGCCATGAGTATTATCCAGGACAAGCTAGGTAACGAGTTTCTGCGCAACAGCAGCATGGACCCCAACTTCGCCCCCAGCATGATCATGTTCAGCCATTTACCTCCAGTCACCAGCTTCACACGGCTCACCTCGCAGCCGGTAGTGCCCGATTTGCCGCAAGAGATGGTCCTGAAGAAGGAGAGGGATTCCCCAGAGCACGGTGGAGGATTTCTGCACAGCATGGGCATAAAGCAGGAGAAGTTCAATGAGCTGGACTACCGCATCCCGCTGAATGGAACTGGCCTGGGGACAGGAGGAGGAAGGTGTTCAGACATGCTGGACATTTCTCTTGGAAGCCATCAGAACATGCTTCTGCATGATGTCAACATCAACAATGTAAGCTTAGAGAAGGAGAGGATTCTTATACGTGGTTAACCTAGCAAAACTACATGGATATACCTAGCATTCTTAAAGTCTTGTACAAGAGCTTGCTGGCTGCATTTGGCTTGCCTCTTCATGTTCCATGCAGCTTAGTTGTATTATTATTGTTTTGACAGCAGCTTCCTGGAAGATTAGGGAAAGACCCAAAAGACTCCACACACAGAAAAGGACGGAGGGCAAATGGGGAAGGAACAGAGGGCCGAGGCAGACGGAAGAGAGGGGATTCCACAAAGGTGCTCATCCTTTAATTTTTTTTCACACTCCCATTTACAGATGGCTTTGGGTATATTTAACCTAGAAGAAATGTGGAAAGAAAATATAATGACTGACACTAATGGACTAGTTTCCTCTTGTCTCTCTTGCACAGTCAGTGATGCTGGATGGAGAGGGAGGACCCCTTTCTCCTAGCTCCAAACCGCACATCTGTGAACACTGCAACGCCGCCTTCCGCAGCTCCTACCACCTGCGCCGACATGTGCTCATCCACACAGGTAAGAGACTTTCACTACCAGCCCAGTGTCCTGAAGACATGATTTTGCTGTGATGCTGAAAGGGACAGTTGATTAACACTGAAGTTTGAACCCATGTTTCTGATTGCAGGGGAGCGGCCTTTTAGGTGCAGTCAGTGTAACATGAGCTTCATCCAGAAGTACCTGCTGCAGCGGCATGAAAAGATCCATAGTGGTGAGTCTGCATACTGTCTCGCATATCGCCTTTTTTTTTTTTTTTTTTTGAATTGTATTTTAGGAATTCTTACAGCTTCATCAGATGCATTTTTCATCTGTAAACGAGCAAATCTTAAGTCATTCCATGTATAGTGGGATGATCCTCCCATTATATTTTGTACAGGGACTGTGGTACGAGCTGTATTCCATGCTCTGTATGCACTACCTGTGCTTCTTTTTAATACAACATTAAATGCATATGCATAGTTTTTAGCAGCTAAAAAGGGGAGGTATGGGATCTCTGGACAATAACAAAATCAAGTGTGTAAATCAAGCAAAGCATCAAGAGAGTCTTCTTGAAATGGGCTTTTTGGGTATTTATGTCTTCTGTGTTTTTAAAAGAAACTTCAGAAATGGGTCTGGAGTAAATTGGTAGGTGCAGTATACAAATGTTAGTGTTTTCATAGGGAGGAGTGTTGGAGTTACTTATTCTGGCTCAAACCTGTCCCACTGGATAGATTAGACTTTGGAAATGCAGTTACATACAGAATTACTGACAAAACTGAAGAAAAAAACTAGTTAGAGATGAAGTTGTTTGAAAATCTAATAGCATGATTATAGTGACCATAATAATCAGTATTATCGCAGTATTGTTAAAAAAACTGCTAAAAAAAAAAAAGTTCAGAAAGTACTGATACACAAAATCGATTCAAGTTTTATACTGAAGATATGAATGCCTTATGTAAGCATATGAGGACCATATCAAATGCTTCAGCATTAAAGGTGGCACTTTGTGGCCGTGAGAGGTAACCACACTTTGTGTGTGTTGCGGATAAGAAAACAGCAACCAGAAAGGCATTTATTTACATTCTATTCTCAGGAGCTCAACTTTTTACTGAACTTCTGCTGTAACTTCATAGTTCCACTGGGAAATCGATACAGAAAGAGGAAGTAAACTGGTCTAAACGGTGTTCTGTTTCAAGAAAATGCAAATGTACAGCGAATTCATTCTTAATAGCAAATGGGGATTCAGCTAGCTCTGAGGCTGATCTCCACCACACTTATGATAGTGTAGTGTATTTCAAGAGTAATGATCATTGAAAGCTACAGTTTACATTACTGACTATCTATCTTATCTATGAACAAGTTCTACAGACAGGCCATGATATTTTCCCCCATTCTGAAGTCCTCACATTATGAATTGTGATAAAGTTGAAGGAGTAGTATTTAGGATTGAGGGGCATCTATTATGAAAAATGGAATGTAATACAGTGTTAAGTATTTATTAGTGTGTAATCACCAGTAACTATGAATGAGCCTTTCGTATTTGTATGGGAATGTCTTCCATGGGGGCCACCATGCTGCACCGGTGAAGTAAGTCATTCCAATCAATTTATGTCGTCATGCTGCATTTTTCTTTCCCCTGCTCACATGGAGTGCAGTACTGATTCATAGCCAAGCATCCACTTCAACACAAAATGTTGCTAACTTCGGTTGATACTTGGCAGTATTTAATGTATTTTTCAAAGCACTGTAATTAAGCAGGACCTTAATAATATTTACAGTTATCAAAAACAGTAATACTAAAAATCAGGGAATTTATTGTGGTTTACCATGAAACCAGTAACCATTTCATCCATACAGTAAGTGCAGTCTATGCCGTGCAAAGCTACCCTATAACTTAGTACAGTGCAGAATTGCAACACACCCACCAAGCAGAACTGCAGACTCGCAGTCTTTATTGAGATTTCACCACAACAATCTTAAGTTCTGGTAACTATTAAGGGTGTACAAAACAAAAGTCATGTAAGCAAGAAAAAAAATCCTTCTCTCCACTCCTATTCATTTGATCATCCACATTTTCCTCAGCCCTTTGGAGTAATCCAGTCAAGTCTGAGTTCTCCTGGAAAAGAATAAATGAGTTCTGTATATCAGACAACTCCCTTTTATCTTTTAATGTATGTGAACTGGCAAACAGTTGGACATTTCACAAATCCACTGACATTTCAGCACTTTGTGCCAAACAACATTGTCAGGTAGTTGAAAGACAATGTTTCTCAGTGTAAGGTTGTAAAGAGGTTAGGTCTTTCACCATCTACAGTTCATAATATCTAAAAGTTGCTGGATTTTTGTTGAAACTTGCATTGAGGGCAGGGGTGGCTCAATGGTTAAGGTGTTGGGTTACTGAACAGAAGGTTGGAGGTTCAAGCCCCAGCACCACCAAGCTGCCACTGTTGGGCCCTTGAGCAAGGCCCTTAACCCTCAACTGCTCAGTTGTATAAATGAGATAGATGTAAGTCACTATGGATACAAGTGTCTGCCAAATGCCAAAAATGTAATGTAAATGCTGTAAAAGTGTTAAAGTCAGGGGAACCCTCTGTGTGTAAAGATCAAGTAGAAACCACTGCTGAATGTGCATGACCATCGAGCCTTCAGACAGTATTGTTTGAGCAACCATCATGCTAGTGTGATGGACATAGCCACATGGGATCGAGAGTACTTTGGAAAATCATTAACACAGTCTGCTGCTGCATCTAGAAATGCAACTTGAAACTGTAAGAGGAAGCCATGTATTAATTTTACACAGAAGTTCTGGTAAGTTTTCTGGGCCCAAAGTCATCTGAGATGGATCGAAAGACAGTGGAAACACATTCTGTGGTCAGATGAGTCCACAGCTTTTTTTTGGGGAAAACTGGATGTCTACTGTTACCAGCAAAAAGTGCAAAAACCTGTGATCTGTAATGGCATGGGGGTGCATAATTGTCCACACTATGGGTGATCTGCATATATGTATGTGAAGTCCAGATCTGTTTCCGATTGAAAATGTATTGTGATTCATGTAGAGGAGAATCAGACAACAGTGACCATGGATTGTTGTGCAGCTCAAGTCTTGTACACAGCAAGCATGGGCAAAACTGCAACAATTAGTATCTTCAATTCCCAAATGATGAAAATGTGTAATTAAATGAAAGGTGTTGTGAGCCAGTGGTAAACATGCCTCTGTCAAACTTTTGAGTGTATTGCAGGCATCAATTTGTATTTGTTAATTTTTTTTCTCTAGTTAAATATTGATGCTGTTGAAATGACCCAAATGCACAAATCTGCTAGTGAAGTACATACACAACTGTGTTTCCTTTGTAACAGGGGAAAAGCCTTTCAGCTGTGACCAGTGTAACATGCGCTTCATTCAGAAATATCATATGGAGCGACACAAGAGGACACACAGTGGAGAAAAGCCATATAAATGTGATACTTGCCAACAGGTAAGGGTGACCTTACTTCTAGTGCATCTCAAAATGCTTTTAATGATTAATAATGCTTATAATGAATTTATCTCTAAATATATCTAACGTTGCCTTTTATTTAATCTTAAACTCATTTCCTTACTCTTAAACACTTTCCTTATCTGTCTGCAGTTTTTCTCTCGTACTGATCGTTTATTGAAGCACAAGAGAACCTGTGGAGAAGCCATAAAGAAGGGTTTGGACCCAGGGATGCTAGACCTTGGAGATGAAGACCTGGGACAAGGCAGCTACCTACACACTCAGGGAAATGCCAGTGCACCAGCACGCAAGAGAGGCAAGTCCAAAAATGGTGAAGGTGGAGAGCGGCGGAGGAAAAAGAACGTAGCGTCAGGAGCAGGCCAAATGGTTGGCCTACAGGGCTACACCATGGACATGGCCACTGGCTCTGGGGCGTCTTCTTCAGTGTTGGGGAACATGGCAGACACCAGCATGGCAAACCAGCATGTTCGCACTCCCAAGCTTGCCTTTAAGAAAGGTGGACGCAAGGGTGGGGACAAGAGCCTGCACTCAATGGGTGAGGCTGGCTCAAGCTCAGCTCTTCATGAGCAGAAACTGTTACCTCCTAAATCCAATCCAATGGATTTGCCAGGACCAGGAGGTATGGATGGTCTAGGTCTCCTCCAGAGTTCCTCAGAGTCAAAGCAAGGTGGCACAAGCAGCAACTATGACGATGCCATGCAGTTTCTGAAGAAAAGGAGGTACTTGCATGCGGCAAACAGTGGTGGTGGTGGTGACTATGGCTCAGTTCACCTTCCTCCACAGCAGACGGTTATCCAGGGTGGCATTGGTGAACCCACACTGGCGTTACTGGACACATCACCTCTGGTCAGTGTTGACAACAAGCATGACAAGTCGGGCATCCCAGATGAGGTATTGCAGAGCCTGCTAGATCACTACTCCCATAAAGCTGATGTGACTTTTGACCTCTCAGAACCACACCATGTGGAGCTGCATGCTGCTTCAGCAACACCCGAGCTGGGAGCAGACGAAAGCTCCTCCAATGGCTCGGGCGACAAGAGCGGCGTCATGAATGAGTATTCCAAGTTCCTGCTGCAAACACTGGAGAGGACCAGCCATGGCGGTAGTGGCATCTTTACATTCTTTCCGGAGAAGCACATGTATGCTTCTTCTCCTCTTGAATGTACCTTTGGCCAGGCTATCTCCTCTCCTCAAGGTCCCTCATCCGCTTCTGTACTACCAAAGCCCCATTTCAGCATGCTGGTGGGCTCGCAGTCTCCCTCTCATGCATCGCCTTCCTCCCAACAGGCATTTCACCTGAGTGCCCTGGAGCCCTCTGCCCACCAGCAGCTCACGCCATCTCAAGAGCTCACTGAACAATTGGACTCCCAGGAGCTTGCTAACAGCAGTGGCCAGAAGGAGCAGCAGGTGAAGAATGGCAATGCCACCAGTGTGACCAGCACCGGCAGTGGCTCCACCTCTGTCTACTCCTTATCTTCCCCTCCTGATCTGACAGCCCTGGAACCATCAAAGGAGGTGGACATGCGCCCCACATTTCAGATCGAGAACTTTGCTCAGGCATTCGGCTCCCAGTTCAAATCCGAGCGCCGGACCCCTCTGGCGTACAGCTCTGACCCCCAGATCGTTGTTGTCGAGGTTGACCCCCGAATATCACGGACTCCCGTGTCGGAATTCTCAGGGTATACCAGTCTGTTAGCTGAAGTAAATGAGCCAGCTAGCTCAGGAACCAAAACCCCCACAAGCCAAAGCTACAGGTAAAGGTTTTGGTAGCTGACCTAACCCTGCAGTTTGGGACAAGGACTTTCCCCAGTGCCCTCAACCCCAATTCCCTCTTTTATAAAGCAAGATAAAAATATTAATTATTACACTGCCATTAATTGTTAATACTCTACCAGGGAAGGTCTACCTGACCTCAAATGCAATTTTTTTATATTCTTCTTTTTTAATATGTATTTTAGTTCCTCATTTTATTAGTGTAGTCATTTCCATGATTAGAGGGTAGTTAATTGCTGGCTTGACTTTTCAAAAACCCTGTGTTTTAGCAATCAAGATAGAATTGTAAAATAGATGAAGATGATCTATAGTAATAACTATTGTCAGGGTGTGGCCCAGTATTCAGTGGCAGAAAATGTCGGCCTATTGTCTGTTACAATAATTGAAAGTATTACTCAGGAAAAAGCATTTTTTTTAATAATTAGGTGCAACTAGCACTGCTTTTTAAAAAAAAAAAAAAAAAACAAGTATAGTTTAAAACTACAGTGAATCTTTTTTTTGTTTTCTGAAATTCCTTGAAGAAAAAAATCGAATCCACACTCAGTCTACCTGTTCAGCTGATCACACTGGTGAATCCTTTCCACTACTTGTACATAGGCAGAGATTATGGTACTTTGTACATGTGAACACTTTGCATACTTTAATCACTAAAGGACAGGCATAAAACACGGTTGTGAACCTAAATGCACACGCTCAGTCCCATGCGATTGGTCATGGAAAGCTGTCTGCGTGTGCAAGTCTTTTAGTAGCATCTTTACTGCTACTGCAGTGTGGCCTCAGGGTTTGTCATACACGGGCTGATTTATACTTCTGCATCTGCAAATCAGTGAACGTGTGTGGATGTCCTGTAAAAACATTCGCTTAGGTGTCTACCACTACAGTAGAGGGCAGCATTGCATGTAGCAAACCAGTACATTCTGAACTTGAATCAAAGAGGAGAGCCTCATGCTTCACTGTAGACAAGATCATGGATAGAAGTAGGAAAGCACTGGAGGCTGTTAAGAGGTGTTGTTTTTACCTTGTACTTGATGACTTAATGGTAATATTCTGCTGAAATGTCTTTAGCTTATTCATTTAATAAAACCTCTGGAGATTTGACCCAGGATTTTGCCCTCTCTCCCCTATAATTCACTCTCACTAATTATGTAAAGTATAGAGCTGTCCCAAACCAGCCATTACTGTATATGCTTTCCTGCTCAGCCAGTCCGTGTCATGCACAACAGATTGTCATGAGGCATAGTATTTCTGTTGGATCCCCCTTAAGCTACACTTACCCATGAACCATTTCTCCTTGTCTCAAAGCTTTGCAGAAGTATAAATCAGCCATAAATCATACTCCATTGTTAAATGTCGGCTCTCATCCCTTTTTATTTCTCAAGGAATCATATTAGCACTTTTACCACTGAAGACAAAAACTGTTGAATTACAAATACATACATGCTTTTGTTCAGAGGAAAGCTGTGATTTTTTTTTTTTTTTTTTTTTTTTTTTTTTTTTTTTTTTTATTGAAATGGGTGTTTATTGCTAGGGGCTTTTTTAATATATAGTGGGATGGGAGGGTTATTAGCATGATTTGTTTTAGTAATGCTATTGACATGGATGCCATACCAATTTTTGTGCTGTGGAGCCTTGGGTGTAAGTACAGGGCCTCTTTGTATTCAAAGTGTATTTAAGTATTAAGTTGATATTTTGAGTGAATAGCTGCATTTGGAATTCTACCTCTCAAATTACAAATTTGATGCCTAATGGACAAACATGCAAACTTCCCTTTCGAGGTCTTGCTTGGAGAACCATCCAAGTTGTGGACTCATGCAAATCTGAATTCTTTGGACCTGAACAACGTTTAACCGTTTTTGTTAGCCATGAAATCAGGAATTATACAGCCTGAGGAGACTCGTGAATCTGATCACCATGTTACCCCTCACAAATGCAATCTTTGCTGTGCCCGTGAATGGAGCAGGAAGACTCCTGCATCTTCCTTCCACGTCTCCTGCTCCTAGCCAGCATGAACGGGACCCAGCTATTGGCCTCAGTCCCTTCACAGAGAGCTGCTGACTCTGCACTAGTCTCGGGGCTCAAAAACTAAATGCTGCACTCCAAACTTGTCCCATACTTTCATAAAATGTAAAAAAAAAAAAAAAAAAAAGTAAAAAAAAACAAAATTTACCTTAAAATACAACATAACACTGTATAAACGACAAAACCAGGGACGTGTTTCATGTAGCCTACATAGTGGTAATATTGTAGTGTACATCAGCCATATTGTAGAACCATATAATGCCACCTGTGTTTACGATTATCATTCATGTTGGTCTGTTGGAATACATTTTTTTTTTGTCTGTTAAGCAATTTTGCCAAGCAGTGTTTCCTTGTAGATCTTTTCACCCTTAAGATTTCCTGAATTTGTTCTATGTTTCTCCCCTTATTTTCTTACTTGCCATAATGTGTTTTGATATGATCTCTAGAAAGATTTTGTTTACAGTAATGTACAAAACACTAAAAAATGTGTTTTCTTTCCTGTTTGATTTTTTTTTGTCTGATGCATGATATGAAGTTTTTTGTATGGCTTTTTTCTGATCACAATTGCACCATTTTTTTATTTGTAGCAGATGTGTCCTCATCTTTGAGCTTTTTTGTGACTCTACAGGGCTGAACATGTCAGATGACTTTATATGATTAGATAAGCCAATAAAACCTTTTGTTATGAGAGCTTTTCAGTGTAAATATCTGCTATGGCCTCCTAACAACTTAACAAACCAAGTATGTGACTAGTGTTAAATTTCCTTTATTCCTGATTGGCTGAAAATGATAAATTTCACATTATGATAGTTGTAAAGTTAGTCACGGTGTATGATCGGACAGTTAACTTAACACTTTCTCAAAATACTGATTAAAATGCATTTCCATCTATTATTATCTACCTGCTCAGATTCCTGATCAAATCCTTTTCTCATGAGTTTCTCGTATCTCGAGTCTGGCTGTGATTCCATATAATTTTGCACCAGTCTCAATCCATTCTTCCCCTCACTCAACCTAGAGCACTGTCTGTTTTTCCTGATATTTTTCTTATAATACATGAAACTATAAGTCACATGACACAGCATGGCCACAACACATGACCACAACTTCAGGAAACAGCTATTAACTATTTTCAGCTAAACCATGAAACCAGGAATTATACAGCCTGTATCAGACTCGTGAATCTGATCACCAGTTTCCCCCTCACAAATGCAATATTTGCTCTGCTTGTGAGTGGAGCAGGAAGACTCCTGCATTTTCCTGCCTTGTCTCCTGCTCTTAGCCAGCATGAACGGGACCCAGCTATTGGCTTTAGTCCCTTCACAGAGAAACGCTTGCCCCATACATTCAGGGAAAAAAAAAAAAAACCAAAAACATGTTTTGCTCCATACTGTCACATTAGAAGATGGCACTGTTTTTTGACTCAGTGCATCAGTTGTCCTTGTAGACTCTCTTACAGTTTATAATACTATACTGGATACTGACAATATAAGACTGTATGTAAAAGCTCTCCAATAGACAGGTGACAAGTTAAAGGGAAAACCAATAAGGTAGTAAGGTTTTGCACCAGAAAAAACAGTTTCAATGCAACTTGTCATTGAGTCTACAAGTCTATGGGACTACTGGAGGGATTGAACACAATTCTGAAAAAAGAGTCCCTCTGTTGGTGTTTTGATGATGGTTGTATATCATATCATATATCATATCGCATATCTCGGGCGGCACGGTGGCGCAGTGGATAGCGCTGTCGCCTCACAGCAAGAAGGACCCGGGTTCGATCCCCGGGTGGGG
>JANCOA010000057.1:12246994-12257713 GCA_024363135.1 Leptodoras oyakawai | reverse complement strand
ATCGAACCCGGGTCCTTCTTGCTGTGAGGCAACAGCGCTATCCACTGCGCCACCGTGCCGCCCCAAGGTGTAAATGTGTAGTGTTTATTTAATTCAGTTGTTTTTGACCATTCACAATCTTCCCGGCTTTAGGTTCGAGCTATGGGGAGTTGGATGAAGACAGTCTTTGTTTGGAGGAAGATTCCTATCTGAAGTTCTCGGTGTGGGTCTCCTTCTGTGAGATCTACAACGAAAACATCCATGACCTGCTCGACTTTGCCCCAAACACGTCCCACAGGAGGAGCGTTCTACGACTGTGTCAAGATGTCAAAGGAAATACTTTTGTCAAAGGTAACAAGTCCTGGTCGTCGTCTTCTGTTTTTCAAACTGATATTAAAACTTTGTGCTCTTATGCAATTCATTTGCTTACCAGCTGGATAATTAACATCATGACAATTTTTTCATAGATCTGACTTGGGTCCAGGTAAACAGCCCAGAGGAAGCCTACAAAGTTCTAAAGATTGGAAGGAAAAACCAGAGCTTCTCTTCGACAAAGCTCAACAGTGTTTCAAGCAGAAGGTACTTGATTTTTTTTATTTTTATTAATACTTCGTACTATACTGACATTTTCAGCTTCAGAGTGCACTTATATTACATTACATTTATGGCACATGGCAGACACCCTTATCCAGAGTGACTTAGATTTATCTAATTTATACAACTGAGCAGTTGAGGGTTAAGGGCCTTGCTCAGGGGCCCAGCAGTGGCAGCTTGGATTTGTGGGATTTGAACTCATGACTTTCTGGTCAGTAGGACATCTTAACCACTGAGCTGCCCCTGCCCCACTTGTCATTGCTTTTTATAGAACTCTATAATGTATTACTCAAACCTGTGCTCTTTTCAGCCATAGTATTTTCTCCATCCGAATACTGAGAATTGAAGACATGGGAGTTCCTCGAGTCCAGACGATAAGCGAGTGAGTGATCATTATTTGTACTCCAAGCAATCTAGATCCTGTTTCTGTTTAGTTATTATCTGGCTTTTAATGAACTTATAATAGTCTCAATACAACTATGTCTTTGGTAAATTTCATCCTGTTGATGATCCTTTAATTCATCCAGGTTGTCCCTGTGTGATCTGGCCGGATCAGAGCGATGTGCAAAAACCCAGAACAGAGGAGACCGCTTAAAAGAAGCTGGGAACATTAACACGTCTCTGTTAACTTTAGGAAAATGCATAAATGCTTTGAGACTGAGTCAGACACAGTCGAAGTGAGTCTAGCATCTCCCAGTTCTCAAAGCCATATTAGAATTGACAAAGAAGGATATTTGGTTGAAGAAATTGAATTGCGTTCTGACAGATCTGTTTAAAATGTGTTTGCTCCTGGTAGGTTCCAGCAGCATATCCCATTCAGAGAGAGCAAACTCACTCACTACCTGCAGGGCTTCTTCTGCGGCCGTGGAAAAGCCTGCATGATCGTGAACGTCAACCAGTGTGCTTCCATGTATGATGAGACGCTGAACGTCCTCAAATTCTCAGCAGTGGCTCAGAAGGTCAGTCATGCTCATGTTTCTGCTCTCCTGCTTCCTTCTCACTGTAATTTCTTACTGAGTGTCTACAGAGTGACAGGAAAATAATGAAACATGAACATGAAAGGTCTTTGGCATCTAAAACAGTTCAGAACCAAATGTTATACAGCTAATTAATATTGTTTGAATGCATCCAGCAATTAACAAATTAGAAACTTTCAGGGTATGCCACCCTTCACTGACTACATGGTGACCTATTTATTAGTTTTAATCTGGCAGAAGTCTGAGCTTTCTCTTAAGTATGATGAAAGATCAAGTTCATCATTTTGGAAATCAGCCAGGGAAACCCTTGTGAGCCATTATGCAAGACTAACTTGTTAACAAGAATATTGTATTACAGACAACAAGAAAATGCTGAAATCAGAATATTTGATTTTGTATATCCACTGTGTAGGTTATGGTCTTGAACCCCAAACCAGTCTTAAGTGTTGTGCCTAAGAAATCTGCCAGAGAAGTCTCCATGATGATCAACAATGTGGACAAGAGAGAGTGGACCAGGAGAAGCACCTTGATTGGGTGGGAGACAAGCTTGGAGGATGTTCAAGAGGATGAGGATGATGAAGAAATGGAGGTAGATGAGGAGGAGGAAGAAGAAGAGGAAAGTGGTGAGGAGAGCATGGTGGAAAATACAGTGCTAGAAGCTGCAGATGATCAAGAGCTGGGTGAGGTATGTTGTCTCTGATATTCTGCCAGCTTCTTTGGCTTCCCAGGCTCTGTAAACAGGTGAAAAAACAATTATATGAACATCCTACTAATCAGGTCAAGGAAGCACCTCTGCTTACCTATTGGATTAAAAAGCTTGCACTAGTTTGCTAGTGATTAGGTTTAACAGTCCTGTGCTGCTTTGGGCATGTATTTATAGGTGTGATTGTTCAAAAACATTACTATAAAATTTCACTGCCTCACTAGCTCTGATGTTTAAATTAGCGGCCAGGGTGGAGCGCTAAATCAGGGGATTACGGTCTCTCTCTCTCTCTCTCTCTCTGTCTCTGCTGTTTATGAGTACTAAAAAGAAAAAGTTTCTTACCCTGGCAGAACGGTAAACAATTCCTTCATGTTGAGTTTTCCAGATAGACACGACTCCATGAATGAGCCGAAGCTGAATTTATTCGCATCCAGAATAACTGCTGTGTAATGCCTGCACTTTACCCCATGCCTCACTGATGCACCATCTTCCTTTCTGTGCTCATTTCAGCTACAGCAGAAGATTAAAGAGCTTAAAGAAGAACTCTCTAAGGAGCAATCTGAAAAACTGGCCATGGAATCTCGAATCCGGGAAGAAGTTACAAATGAATTCATGGAGCTGTTTTCCAATATGGAAAAAGATTACAGGTAAGCCACTGGTTGCATTTTACATCATAGAAGTTTATTAACCAGACTCAAAGCTTAAGGAGTTTTTGTCTTTCTAGTGAACGTCTACAGAGAGAGAAGGAAATAGCTGAAGAAAGAGCAGAGAGGAGATTGGAAATACTTAAGAATTTAGTTAACAAAAATGATGCAGAGACAGCAGCCATGAATTCTGCTGAGGATGGAAATAAGGTATAAGATGCATTTTTATTCTGGGTGTTTTTAAGAACACAAACTCTGTTTTGCATCATTTCAATTTTAAGCAGGCTTGAAAACAGTATGAAGTAGGTATTTCTGGTGTTCAGGACACTAGTCTGGCATTCATGGATGGGATGATTGAAGAGATGGAAAATGACCTGGCTAAGATGCAGAGAGATGCCAAGGCAGCACAGCCGTGTCTGGAGAGCAGGAGTCATTCTCCCACGGCTGTCAGCAAACTGAGGACACAGCTGGATGAGATGGCAGAAGAGCTTCTTAAAAACCGTCAGCTCCTGGATCTCAAAACTAAGGGTGAGTATAATCATTCATGTTTTATTTAACATGGCAGATATCAGTCCTCTGTCCCTCTAACTGTGTCGCCAATTTCTTTACAGAAATGGAAGAAGTACAGGTTTGTTTACTAAATTCCAGTGACCAGCTGCTGGAGGCTAACAAGGTAGGTTTCATTCACAGCGTTGTTCTATACTTTTAGCGTATTTACAGATATTAAAGTATTTTATGGTCCAACAGAATTATGAAAATCAGAAAGTGAGGAATCAACAACTTATGGAAATTTGCCAAGAAAAAGATGAAATAATCTCCAAGCTTCAGACTGCTTTGGATCAAAATGTTGAAGCAGCTAATGAAGATGTAAGTCTCAATGTCCGGTACTGCCTTACAGAGCTTATTATAAAAGTGACATTATTGATATTGAAAGTATTAAACTTTCAGTGCTCTGGCTTTCTTCTTCAGAGGGCCTATATCAACACTATTAAAGAAGAAATCTTGCACTATAGAAATAATTGCAAGTGTAGCTTCAATGACCGTGAAGAGAAGACAAAAGACCAAGAAATTCAGCAGCTTGAAGAAACTTTAAAAAAGAAAAATGACTTCTTGACTGAGCTCAAGTGCGAACTGCATTCTCTTGGACAGCAGCTGAAGGATCTCGATGAAGATCTAAAAAAAGAAGCTCATGCATGTGAAGCTGCCTTCTCGTTACTTGAAACAGAAAAAGCAACAACCACCAAACTATCAAATGAGAACAGAGCACTTGCCAGTGAGCTCAGTGATTTCCAGCAAGCAACCAATGACATGAAGTCCAAGCTCACGGCAATGGAAACGGAATTAAGCACTAAGAAAACGGAGGCAGTCAAGCTATCTGAGGAGCTCCAGAACACCCAGGCTCTTCTCCAAAAGCATGAAGAAGAGGCCACTGGGCAATGTCAGATGATCAAATCCCTGAAGCTGGAGTCTGAGAAGTTGCGCCAGAAGCTCAGTTCCCAGGAGCTTTCTGAAGGACAAACAAACAAGTGTGTCTTCCAAGAGACCATTGCAGCTCTCCGCAAAGAATGTGAGACAATGATGGCCACCTCCCAGGAGAAAACCAAGAGGATCACAACCCTGGAGCAGGACATCAGTCAGATAAGAGAGGAAATGTGCCAGAAACAGACCATGTGCAGTCAGCTTGAGCAAGAGCGAGGTGTTCAGAGAGAACAGAATCAACACCTGCTCGGCCGCTATGAAGCCGAGAGGCTGATTGTGGAGAAGTTGAAGAGGAGTCACTCTGAACTGGAGACAGAGCTACAAGGTGTAAGACAGCAGTTGGCAGTCCTGGAGGAGCAACAACAGGTCGTTACACACAGCTCCAAGAGAGTTGGTGAGATGGAGAAAAAACTTGGTGAGAGAGAGGCTTACTGTGCAGATCTGGAACGGAGACTTCTGCAGACCCAGAACAAACTGGACCAGGCTGAGGAGAGAGAGAGATGTGTAGAGAGCTCTCTAAAAGAACGGGGAAAGGAAGTGGAAGATAGACTTGTGCATAAGAATGCAGAACTGGAAGCTAAGGCTCAGGAATTATTACAGTAAGTTGCTGCCACATTTCCACCAGTGAACAAAGGGCTGGAACCTTTGGCATTAGAATTTGCAAACCAGTCTAGTACCAAAGCTTCTAGCTGTATGACTTTTTGTACCAACAGAACCTTCTGGAACTGTTTATTGCTGATTTGTTATACATGCCTAAATAGATAATGGATAAATATAGTCATGTTTATACTGTCCATGGCAATATTATTTTACATCTTAAAGCAACACTGTGTTTTTCTGATCATGTGGCATGCTGACCTTCCATGATTTGGACCAGTGAAACTTGAATTTCTGTGTTTGAGCCTGCTTTTATTTCTGAATATGCGTTATAGAATGGTTACCATGGTAATACTAGATTTCCTTTTTGAATATGCTGTATGACCAAAAGTATGTGGACGGCTGATCCTCACACCCATATGAGGGTCTTCCTCAAAATGTCACACAATTTGAAGCCCACAGTTGTCTAGAATGTTTTTGTTTGCTATAGCATTAAGAGATCTTTACCAGAACTGAGGGCTCCAAACATGTTCCAGCATGTCCAAGTGAGATCCATGAAGACATTGTTTGGCAAGGCTGGTGTGAAAGAACCTGAACCCCACTGAGCACTTTTGGGATGTACTGGAACGTCAGCCATGCCCCACATATATCGAGCCTAACTAATGCTCTTGTGGCTGAATGAACAAATCACCAGTCACACTTCAAAATCTAGTGGAAAGCCTTCCCAGAAGAGTGAGGTTGTTTATAACTGCAAAAGGGCAACTAAAGCTAGAACGGGATGTTTAACAAGCACATACAGTATGGGGTGTCCACATACTTTGTCACACAATTTTGCAGACCTCTTCAATATTTACAGCTGAACTACAATTATCACAAGTAATAGTGCCGGTGCTGCAGTATTTATTGTCCGTTTTTCCCCCCTGACAGATCTAAGAAACAGGTGAGTGACGGACTGGACACGATTAAGAGGTTAAGACTTGATCTGGAACAGAAGGAGAAACGCATCTCTGATCTACTTTCTAATCTGACTGAGAGCAATGCTGAAACCGAACAGATGCGAAAAGAGGTTAGTCTGTGAACCTCGAGGTAAATTATCAGAATGTCTTAAGTTATTAAAGCTTACATAAAATCATTGTTTTCTCTGCAAGATCGCGTCCCTGTCTGAACAAGTCGGAACACTGCGACAGAAGCTGTGTGACTCGGAGAAAGCCAAGGATCAAGCTCTGAGTGCCGTTGCCAATAAAGAGAAGATTATTGAACAACTGAAGACTGTGAGCAGCTTTCTGTAATCTTACTAGATTAGAGATTTTATCCAATATTTATTAATGTTTACATATTCATTTTTTTTTGTCTCATCTTTGACAGGACCAAGCGAGCAAAGCTCAATCAGAGCAGGACCGTGAAACGTATCAGGGTAATCTTTAGTTGCCTTTTATAGCACTGTGCATGTTCAGAAATGGTGTCTGGTGTTAATGTAAACCTCATAATCTTAAGGTATAACACTGAATACTTAGTATGTAAAAAAAAACTAAAGAACTACAGCAGGTATTTGATTTATGCTTGCAGAGCTTCTGGCCAAGGAAAGGCTCGTTGAGGAATTGCGTGTCACTCTGTCAGATGAAAAGAGGTCACGGATGGAACAAAAACATCTTCTGGAGGCTAGACTCGATGAGATCGGATCGTTGCGTGGAGGTGACAGGATTATGTCGTGTCAAAATGTTCTGTGGTTTTTTGTTTGTTTGGTTTTTTTTTCATGTAACTGACTTTTATTGATTTCTCCCAGAGCTTATGAAGCTGAAGGAGAGCTGTCAGAGAAAGAGTGTGACCGAGTCTGGACCTCATCATTCACACCAGGTGGGACTTATGACAGTAGGTGTAACAGGCTTGAAATACACTGTGTTTTTTTTTTTTTTTTTTTTTTTTTAATTTAAGTAAGTAATAATAGAGAAAGCATTCCCTTGAACTACCAATATCCATATTGTTTATAAGCAGCCAATGACACTGGAGACACTGGCTACTACTTTATCAGCAAGAGAGATAGTTGTGCTTTGGCAAGAATTTAACTTCTTAAACTTGTATAATATTCATTGTCTGGCTTTGTTTTGCTCATCCTTTAGTCAACAAGGCTGAATTCTTATTATTGTCTGGTTGTCCTTTTTAAATCTTCTTTGCAATGCAACATGATTTGGTTAGAACGCATCTGGGTTCAGTGACTGTTCTCATTTTTTTTATTCTTGTTAATGCAATATGTAAATCTAACCCTAGATGTTCCTCTGTGGAACCTGGCAGACTGAACACACTGACAGGATTATGTGAAACTTTCATCTGATCCCAGATCAATCCTTTTCTAAGATCCACTCTGACACCTGCAGTGCTGGATCTGTTGCTCCTCCGAGTGATGGAATTATTTGAATAAAGTCCTTGTGTGATGCATTTTTCAGCAGACTTCAGCGCACGAGTCATCAGTGCTCTCCACCGAGAGCGAGAAAGACCAGCGCTTCCCCAAACCCGAGCTGGAGATCAGCTTCACCCCACTCAAACCCGACCGCCTGAACATCCGCAGGCCAGGAGACGACGAGTCGGTCACGGTCAAAATCAAACGCACAGCCAGGAAGAGGAAGAGCACTGAGATAGAGGTCTGTGTCGATGCACAGAGGATTAAGAAAATGTGCTTTCCTTATAAATATATAATTCTTTCATGTATTCATTACTTGCTTTTAGTCATTTATTGTTGCATGCTGTTTTTTAACTCGCGGTGGCATCTCTGTTATTCCGTTCACTAGAACTCAGTGGTGTCTGAGAACAGGAAGAACATGCGACTTCGAGGAAACACCAGGGTTAATATACAACAAGTAGAGGTATATATATGTGCTAAATTTTCCTTGTACTTATTGCTGCATGATAATTTTTAGGCAAAACCATTCTTTTGTTATTCCAGTTAGTACATATACATCAGCAAAGCACAAACCAGAAACATGCAGGTTAGCAGCTTCCTACATCACTCAATGCTGAAAGCTCTTTTCATCTCTGTTTGCAAGAGACTGCTGCAGCAGTGCTTTAATCCTTTAGGCTGTGCAGCTCTCTCACTTCCATCTCTGTATATGCTGCTCAAATGGATCAGATTCCAAAACTTTCATGCTAATTTTGCCATTGAAATCATGTCCATGTCCAGCTCTGTCCTGGGGTGTCACCTTGACCCAGTGGAGGTAGTTGGGGACAGGAGAATGAGGACTAAGTTAACTCACATTTTCCAGAACCTGTCCCACCCCATGCACCTCTCTCTCACAGCACTGGGCAGCTCCTTCAGTGCCAGGCTGCTGCTATAGCGTTTGAGTTGAAATTTGCTATAAAACTAAAAACATTATTTTTTTAACGTTATTTTTTTTTAATGCAAATCTGCAGAAATGCATTGATCTGATGTTATCACTAATTGGCTAATATTGAGAAGTTGGATCAGTATTGGATCCAAACTATCTCACAGCTTTTTATTTTTAGCTTTGAGAGTGCATTCACAAGTCATCCATGTATCAATTCTTCTTCCCCTATTCAAGTCCCCCATGGTTCTCGGTAAAAAGGCCAGTCAGTTGAAGCAAAAAGATTCTCCTGCTATCCTGAAAGGCAAGAAAGACGGAACCCTGCAGAAGATTGGTGACTTCATCCAAAGCTCTCCAACCCTCCTAGGAAGCCAAGGTTAGTGCTGGCTGTTTGTAGGCTCCACGGACAGTACTGAGCAGTTGCTCATATCTTAACATGTGCTGATCCTCTTTCTTCACAGCTAAAAAGATCATGGCAAAGGTAGCTTTAAATTCTCCAGAACCAGAAAACAACACCAAGATGGGCAACAAACCCAAGAGATCAAAACGCAAGCTGTTTAAGACGCAAATCTCTTCCCCTCTCGACATATCTTCACCTCCGGTCAGTGGTGCTTTATGCTTTAACACAATTTTCTTAAGTAATTCTTGAGTGAATTCAAAACAAATGATCTACACCTATATATAATGTATATTAGTTTATTAATTAATCGCTGTTTATCGCTAGTTTATTTTAAGAGAAATGACTGTTAAATGTTGCCTCATTATTTTCTTGATTTTATTTGATAAAAGTGAAATATTAAGGATGAGCTGCACAGTGTGTAGGGAGCTGGGGAACATGGGTATATCACTTCACCAGAAGTTTTCTTTTGATGCTGCTACGTGATTGGCTGATTTGATTTTACCTTAGAGACCCACCCCCGCAATGGGACGTAGTATAACAGTAACAGTATAACAATAGTTTACAATTAGAATTCCAAAGATCAAATAAAGGAAATATGAAAAAATAATATAAAAAAATATTATATAATATATTTAAAAAGTACATAGGCGTTTGCGTATGTTATGCCGATCCACCGCCTTTGTTGTCATTAAGCTGATGTAACATACAAAAATATAGCAACCCAAAAAGAGGTACAACTTCTTCATTCTCCATTGTTCATTTTAATCTTAGCAATGTTTATGATGGCTAATGAGCTAGGAGATCCTAACACTGAACACGAGAGATCAGAGCACTGTGCAGGTGAAGTTCAGTTTCATCACATTTATTTCAAAAGTGCCTATAGCATACAAAATGAGTCTGAGCAGTGTTTTTATTCATCTTGCTAAATACAGCAGAGTTGCAGCTATTTTCGGTCATCCGAATAGAGATATTTTAGTGACCGAGTTCCCTGTGAAGAGCCCTTGAAATTCTGTACCCTGTGCAGTGTGTAGGGACCAGGGATACAACTTGGTGATCGGAATGCAGCATAAAATGAGTAACGTAGTGGTCAAAAATAAAAAGTTTTACATTTCTAATTTAATATATATAAATAAATAAATATATTTTTTATTATTATTATTTATTTATTTATTTATTTATTTTTTCCACAGATCAATGGAATGGACCAAGACGACAAAGAAAGTTGTCATCTCATAATCAAAAGAAAGCTTAGAACAAGAACAGCTAAAAGATGATTTCATCTGTAAGCACGTTGTTGTAAGTAAGCTGTAAGTGCATACTTTGTGTAAATAGTGTGACTTGATTTTTGTGTAAATACATATTTCATAGTTGGTCGAGCTCTAAAATCGCACTGTTACATACTGGAAAAATTACTTTCTATTTTTTCTTGGCTTTTGTTTTTTTTGGGTTTTTTTTTTTTTTTGCATGCAATGATGGGGAAAAAAAATGTGTATTTCAAAATGTCAAGAAGCTCAGGTGCTCTTGTGCTGGTTTGTTGTCATCCTGTGGTTAGTTCTGTAAAAGTCAGGCTGTGCTCAAAAGAAAACGATTAAATCAATCAGTGAACATGACTGATGTAGAGTGAAATTCTTCCCCTAAACAAACAGAACTGAAGTGGATTAACATGAGTAAAGGCTGAGTGCTGAGGTTCAGTGTGTTGTGTGATCATTTGTTTCTGCTCTCAGTAGACGGAGGTGGTTGTCCACTTGGAATAGTATATAATAGATTTTAATAATAATAATCCATTTTATTTACCACTGGCGCCTTTCAGAGCACTCAAGGAAACCTTACAAAGGTTAAAAGGACTCAATATAACATTATAAAAAACTTTCATTATAAAAAGATCAGGAAGAAGATCAAGAATATGCCTGTGTGAAGAGATGGGTTTTAAGCCGAGATTTGAAGGTAGACAGACGGTCAATATTGCGAATGTGGATGGGAAGGGTGTTCCAGAGAGACGGGGCGGAGTGGCTAAATGCTCTTGCTCCCACAG
>JANCOA010000057.1:11863405-11874885 GCA_024363135.1 Leptodoras oyakawai | reverse complement strand
GTAAATAGTCATGAAAATAAAGAAAACGCATTGAATGAGAAGGTGTGTCCAAACATTTGGCCTGTACTGTATGTGGATGCTTAAACCTGGAAATAAACATTTATCCTATTAAAATATAGTATGATTATATTATTATTATTAGACGATGCCATTCGGTGTTTAAGATCTGAACTGATAGAAAATATCTAGGGTTTTTTTCAGTTTATGAATTTAAGTAAATCAGTAAATCTAATATTTTAACTCGTCTGTATAAAAGATCAGATTTTCAATGAATCTTAACCTTCCACTGAAGCTGATTTTGATAAACAAGTTGCTGCTTATCATATTTGTCTTGTATTTGTATTTACAATACATATATTTATATTGAAAACCTTTGTGTTCAGTTGAAAAAGCATTTTCATTAGCGCTCCCAGACTTTTGAAGCCCATTATTTCAGTTGGTCTTGATTCGACGACAGTGTTCAATACTTCACCCTGTTTTATAGAGCTTTCATTTAAAAACTTTTTTAGGGCCGTGGTTTCCGTGGTTCTGACATTACACCGCTTTTGCCTTTCTCTGCAACCCGATGGGATTCATGCCCACATTTGCCCTCACCACTTGTGACGATGCCCTTCGGGGTGATGGTGACTCTGAAGGGCACTGCTGAATCGCAAGCGGCTTATTAAATACACAGTGCTGAATAATTAAGTCAGTAGCAATTTGTAAAATCTCTGCGATCAGCAAAACTTTCCCTAGCCTCAGCAGCACTTAATATAATCATTGCATGTTCACTCTCTGTAAATATTAACAGGGGATTTGATAAAGAAGTGGTGCTGTCAGACGGAGGCTTTTGAACACTTGACTGGGCAAAGGAATAGCCACACACACTGTACCCAACTTGGAGAGAGTGTGTGTGTGTGTGTGTGTGTGTGTGTTTGTGTGTGTGTGGCTGCACATGGTGAATGTCCAAAACGAAGTGAATGCTTCAGTGGATGTGGGCTCCCCTGGTTCCCATCGCAATCAAGCTCAATCCTGTTGCATGCCACATGCTCATTATATGTTCTTCTTATAAGTGGTTGCCCTGGGAAACATTTCACGTTGGTCCATACTTGGAGACGTGTGCGTGGGCTGGTGGTAATAGCTGAGGCTTTAAGCCACGCTGCGAAGTTTCCTCTCAACTGTTTTTAGTCCCCTATAAAGTCCTTCTTATGAGCTCGGCTACTGGTCTGTTCTAAAAGCAGCTCAGTAACCAAGTTGAGGAAGTCATAATCACTGAGAAAGTCTCTCAGACGTGCAGAGTGGCTGATGAAAGAAAAGACTGGACTCTTGTCTGTTAATATTTGTAAGATGCTAGTTTCCTTGCCAGAATTTATCATGCACATGCTTTCCTAAGACACTAAAATCATATTTATTTTATTATATAGACCTTCATGCCCATGTCGTATTGAATTTATTGCCGCATATCTGCAGTCCTTGCTCTTTTTTTTTTTTCTTTTTTTTTGCAACAGCTGTGCATCGGATTGTTTTCCATTTTCCGCATTGAGTCATTAACCCCTTTGTATTGATTTTTTATCACTTCTTATATGATGACTCATAATATATATGCAAAGATGTCCATCATACGGGCTCACCAAAGAAAAAGTCTTTTGATCTTCATCAGTCCGTAGAGGAATTGATTTATTCCCCTCACTCTCTCTATATCTGCAGATCTGAGGAAGCCAATAAAGCCTTCTCGGCAGCTGTACAGATGCATGATGTGCTAGTGAAGGCTTGGGCCATGTGGGGCGATTACCTGGAGAACATCTTTGTGAAAGACCGTCAGTTGCACCTGGGTGTGTCGGCGATCACATGCTACCTCCATGCTTGTCGGCATCAGAACGAGAGCAAGTCGCGCAAGTACCTAGCCAAGGTAAGAACCTGTGCTTTACAACAGCCTTCGCTTTCTTTAGCTTGACTGGCTGTAACTGTATATTCTTATAAAGGCATTGCTTTATAGCTACCACACTGTCTAGTGAACAGAATCATAAGGAGCTTCTCTGATTGCCTGTTTCTCTTGGTCTGTTACATGGATACATGCTCATTCTCAATTTGGACTCCTGGAGCTGCACACTGTGAAACCCTTTAACAATTACTGCCACCCCCGCAGGCCCTGGCTGGATCTCCCCCCACCATCTTAGAGGTTAAAAGCTTAATTCCACCCCTGTCAGTCCAATCTAAGCAGCCCTGTGCAGCCCGACCCCCTCCTTCCCACCACCACAGTGATGCTTCAGTCGATCAATAAACACTGTGTGATCTGCTACCAGCAGGTCAGGAGGAGAAAGGCCACATTCCCATTTATATAAGCAACGTTCCCTTTTCCATCAGTCTCAAACCTATATAGTGCCCATCAGCTGATGCTTGATGCTTTTTGTCTTTTTTAGCCCCGCAAGTATTCTAGTGATCATCTGATAATCCAACTACTGGATGTCATGGTCAGAAAGCAGGGATAAATCAGCCCTACCCGCCCCCCCCCTAACTCCATCTCTTAAGCATTAGAGGTGGATAGTCAGTTATTGACCAGGGATAATGTGTGCAATTATATTATTAGAGCTGATGTTTAGTTTTGTATGAACATTGCACATATGGTGCTGTGCTCTCGGGTGCACCCTCGCTCCAGTCGTTTGGGGGGGGTATTTATTTATCCAGTGGGCTGACACGCCGCGAGGGCGTTTGATTATAGGGAGTACTACCATCCGATTGTGTACTACACAGAGCCGCTGACGCAGTTTAGAGATGATAAATGAGAATAGATGGCCAGTGATTATCAGTAATTACCCACAAGCTGTGTGGCCTTGGTGGCCCATCGCGGGGTTAATGTCTCCATCAGTGCCTCCAGGGAATGAGGCTCACCTGCCATCAGGCACCCCCACCCACCAGCCCCACCAGCCACCACTTCCAGAAGCGTCTAACAAGCAAGCGGAGTGTGATGGCGATGATATGATTTCACAAACCATTAAGCCTGTTTTGTACGGCTGAGCGGGTGTCAAATTCACACGAGTGAGGATTGCATATTTGGATTGTTATGTGGACAAGATCAGACCAGTGTTGTGTGGACGAATCCGATACGCCAAGTATATATGGACATGTAAATTGCTTTTCATTAGACAGATAGCTGTTTCCTCACTTAGAATAACATCAGACACTTGTTTTAGGATATGATGTTCTCAACACTTGGCTTTTTTTTTTTTTTTTTTTTTTCCAGGTATTGTGGCTGCTGAGTTTTGATGATAAGAACACGCTGGCAGATGCTGTGGATAAGTATTGCATCGGTGTGCCGCCAATCCAGTGGCTCGCTTGGATCCCTCAGCTCCTCACCTGCCTGGTGGGCTCTGAAGGCAAACCTCTTCTCAACCTCATCAGCCAGGTGTGTACCTCCATTATCCTGCTCTTTATTACAGTGCCGATGTGGCCCAGGGTGCGTTTGTATTGTTTGTTGGCAGACGCAGGCAAGAGCTTGGCACGATCGCTTGTCATGTTCAATAAAACTGAACAAGAAACGTTCTGGTGTGTTGTCTCGTGTGTAGACGTTTCGACTCGGTGGTGTTGTCTACCCCCGTGAACCTGAGCATCGGCGAACTAATCACAGTCGCTCCCTTTTGTTCTGGGCGTCCTGTAAATTTAGTTTATCGGGTTTTATCTCTCCGCCTTCCTTCCTCCTCTTTCATTATGTATGCGCCGCGTTAATGTTGAGTTAATATCAAACACCCAGGACACGCAGGAACAAAGCAAATTAAACGATGGTCTAATTTCCCTTGCTTGATGGAGTTTTATTTGTGAGCCTTTTAAAAGCACCTTCACTTCAAAGAGAAGGCAGCGGCTTCCATGTGAGCTTTTAACTTAACCCTAAACCTCCTTTCCTCTTTTCTCTTCTCTCTTTAGATGTTTAGAATGCAGCCGGGCCTCTCTCCTTTCTCGTGCTGATATGCAAGCGCAAGTTCTCTTAATCTCCCGACTTCACCCCAAATGCTCTCCCGCATTCAAGATGCTTTATTGGTTTTAGTGGCTTTAATCTCCCAGTAATCACCCAGAAAACCAGAAATGTTCTCGTTCTGTAGTCTCAATTAACATGGCTGTCGAGGCTAGTCCGGCGCGGGAGGACGTTTAGAGTTTGATCTTAAGAGCATGACTGCTTGGTGCTGACTGAAAGGTGAACGCAGAAGCTCTGTGCATTGTGAAGTGGAGTCTCTAGTGAATGGAGCACCTTAATCTCAGGTGCTGAATTATTTAGCTTTACTTCAGTTGGCAGGACGTTTTTAAACGTTTGCTGAAAAATTGATGAAGGTGAGCTATGAAGTATTCACAGATGAAACAAGCAAAAGGGAACCCAACACCTTGCTGTACACTCGCATGGCGCATACGCCTTTCATAATACGGCGAGCAGCGTCTCTGATTATTGAGGCGTTCTTTTTTTCTTTCTTCCTTTTTAATTTTTAATGCGCTACTTACCAAGCTCTTAAAGGCAGATCTTCTCTGTACTTATTGGTTATATTATTATATAAAGGCTTTTCCAGGCACTGAGGTGTCTTTTTACACCTAGCTTAGCACTCGCCCCTGTGGTCTGCTTCGTCGCGGATCCGGTGTCCACTCTAATGGCTGTTTGTCCAGGAGCGACACGAGGACAAGAGGGGGCTGCTGGAGAAAAAGCACTCCTCCTGGTAGCTAGAGTCTCGCCCTAACAGAATATCCAACATTCATCCTGTGTTCATACACCATCATATTGCTGGTCAGGTATCGATTCTGTGTGAGCTGAGGTTCCCTGAAAGTGCTTTGAAGCAGCACAAAGACAAAATGTGTGTGATCTGGGGAGGCTGGGGATTTCTTTTTTTTATGTCTGTAGTTAGAGCTGGGAATAAGATAAGCAAGTGGAAAATGCTGCTGATCATCAAGGTGTGAAGTAAAATTGTTTCATGACCTTGAGCTCTGATTACACACAGATATTGTTCTTAGTCGGTTTAGTGTAAATGGCTGAGTAGGGTTTTGATGAATTGGCTTTGCTCTCCGAGCGCTCTTCGAGGCTGTTCAAGGGCACTGCAGATCTCAAAGGGAGAGGCCCTGTCCAGACATGACGAGCTTTTACAAAATGTCATATTGAGCCATGGTTTTAATCTGCCCTTGACGTTTGTCCATTTTTATTGCTTCTCTTCGCTGCGGTTTCATTTTCAAAATCCCATGCTATCGCACAGCAGTTTGAAGACATGCCAGCGACGTGCTACTCCAGCGCCGGCCCTGCAGGGACCATCTTAAGTGTAATCTGCACCTGTGTCTTTCAGGTGGGACGTGTCTACCCTCAGGCTGTGTACTTTCCCATCCGAACTCTGTATCTGACACTGAAGATCGAGCAGCGGGAGCGTTACAAGAGCGGTGAGTTTCTTGCTAGCTCCTTTCCTTTCATGACAAATTTTTACACTCTGTATTGTTACGTATGCTCATAGTAGTTAGATGTAAAAAGATGGTAATGTAATTTACACACTGCTGTATCTCTCTTTAAAATATACTACTACTGCAGCATCATGAATATTTCCAGTAGTTTTGTGTGCATATGCTATTACTGATTTTCTGCTCGCTTGTGCGTGTCTCCATAGACTCTGGACAGCAGCAGCCGAGCTCAGTGGGAGCTCAGAGCCACTCTGCATCAGATCCAGGCCCCATCCGGGCCACGGCACCCATGTGGCGCTGCAGCCGCATCATGCACATGCAGCGAGAGCTGCACCCCACACTGCTCTCATCTCTGGAGGGCATCGTGGACCAGATGGTGTGGTTCCGAGAGAACTGGCATGAGGAGGTAGGCTACACCACCAGCTGTGCTCTGCGCTTCGTCCCAAGAGAGCTTGATGGCTGTTTGAGCTGAGTGCAAAAACATGATTGATGCATGATGCACAGAGCGGCTTGCTGCATGTAACTGAAGAGCCATTTAGCACCGATGTGTGTTTGAATTGAATCACAATAGGCCCATTCAACATCTCCATTGAAAAGGATTTTTTTTTCTGTATTTTGGTGATATGGTAATATGGTGTCCTGTTAGAAAAAATAATCTGCAGTGGGCGGTGGGATCCGGTTCACTGCAAATCAGAGCTGCTGTTATGCCTTGAAGTGGGTTATTTTTTATTAAAGGTTATTAACGCCTTTATAGTTGTCTCTACCCAGGTGTCTTCAGAGACTCTGTAGTTGTTCAGATGAAAGCTGACACAGGTACTGATGCAGGGCTCAGTGAGGCTGAAAAGTGGTTTTGCAGTGCTGGGGAGGTTTTTGCTCTCATGCTAATTGGGCTGCGGTGAACAGAGAGGTGTGATTGATGGCTGTGGAGAGCGAGAGGGACTGGGCACTGGGAGATGGGCAGCCTGTGAAAGCAGCAGATGCACTGATGTGCAGAGGCTGGACAGAGACAATGGAAGGTGACTGTGAACACATTGACCTGAGGGACGGACCTCCGCAGCTGGCACATTATGGGATTAAGCGAATGTCGGATCAGGGGAAAGTTTAATATCATGTCTGTAATGTGGAAATATGTAAAAATATCTATCTATCTATCTATCTATCTATCTATATATATATATATATAATATAAAGGTTTGTTTTGCACTAAAAATGATGGTGATGAAGACGAAAATTGGCCTGTTCAGAGTTGGTCCCCTCACAGCTTACTCTCATCCTCAGGTACTGCGGCAGCTCCAGCAAGGCTTGGCCAAGTGCCACTCTGTGGCGTTCGAGAAGAGTGGCGCAGTGTCAGATGCGAAGATTACACCCCACACTCTGAACTTTGTGAAGAAGCTGGTGAGCACCTTTGGAGTAGGCTTGGAGAACGTCTCCAACGTTTCCACCATGTTCTCCAGCGCTGCCTCGGAGTCTCTGGCTCGCCGAGCCCAGGCCACTGCCCAGGACCCTGTGTTTCAGAAGATGAAGGGCCAGTTTACTACAGGTCAGCACACACACACACACACCTATTCATTGGTTGCGTTTTGCCAAAGCAGAGTGGTTCCTTTATTTTAAACATTCACTGAATAAAAGTTCATTTGAATAACAATACTCAGAGATAATTCTTAGCTCCATTTTCATTATTGTGATATTAGAGATGCCCTCTAACTGCCATCACAAACACCACGGCCTAGATTCTTTCTTTTATATGTAGTGTTAGTAATGTCAAAATGGTGGTAAATCTGTTAAGTGTTTATTTTGAATAATATTTTCACCGTACAGTACCTGTCATATACGCATACAGGTACCAGAAAAACTGGTATAGCATTTAATACTTGGTAGGATGTTGGTGGGAACTTTGCCCAGTCCTCACGCTGATGCTTGTTGAGGCCCCAGCATCTAACTCCGATGTTACTGGTGGCGGTTTTGTACGCCTATCTCATGAAATGATTCTTGGGGTTAACCAGCTGATGCTGGTCACATTCACCCAGTCTTTTTACAGCCACTCTGCTCTCATAAGGTATAGGTTTTGCCGGAATTCTCGTCACAGTCCAGCCTAGAAATGTTCATACATGAAAATCCAAACTTTGCTTCTGCTTCAGAAATGCTCTGATCGTTATAACGTGCCATTCTCACAGTGGAAGCACTCTTATGGAAACTTCTCACTCTAGAAGCTTCCATAAGTCTATCGCTTTAGATTTCAGATTCTCTGCATGTATTCTGTTCATCTGGAATCTTTAATCTTAACTAGAAAGAAAAAAACCCTTGTCAATCTTTGGATCGAAACACTTGAATAGACCGCATTAAGCCAAAAAATATGTCTGTCAAGTACTACACTTCGCTAGTTGATTGATTATCTGTGTGCTTATTCTGTCCGAGATCTTTCTATTAGTGCGAAGTACACACATAGAGGAAAGTCTCGCGTCATGTGACTGTAGGGAAAGGGTAATACTAATAGCTCCTATTGATTACCTTTTTGTTCTGGGCACATCTAGTGATCTTGGATATGCAGTGTATACTGATACATAATCCTTTTTTAATAGGCTGGATATAAATTCTGGTCGACTTAGTTCCTGTGTGTGTGTGTGTGTGTGTGTGTGTGTGTGTGTGTGTGTGTGTGTGTTGGGTGGGATAGCACTTTATGATGTTTAAGCATCTGGTCCACACAGGAGCTCCTGTGCTGCATTAACCACACCTGGATCAGGAGATAATTTGGGCTATGAACCATATGATTATGTTTATAAGTTGTGGCAGGATGATTATACGATGCTGGGTGTGTTCAGTAACTGTTAATTACGTAGGTATTAATTCAGCATTTTCCTTAATTCAGCGTTTCACGTTAGTGCCTCTGTGCTCGGAAGATGACTTTTTTTTTTTTTTTTTTTTTTTTTTTTTTTTGTAATGTCTGCAAAATTTTCTGAGATATATTCACGACTGATGAATTATTAAAACAGCCTTATAATAGTGATGAATTAGTGGCGATCACTTCTTTGTGGCAAGACAAAATCATTTTACACTTTAGTTAGAATTCCTGAATGACATCAGAACATATTGTATAACCCTCCCAGTTCCCCTCGTTTGACCTGGCAGAAGGACAAGCATGGTGGGAAATGAGTTAACTGCCCATTTAAATTCCCCCGTGTCCTATAAAGCCTCTCTTTTGGAAAACGAAGCTCATATCTGTCCAGCTCACTCTCCTGTTTTCCTCTGTCCAGCTCTCCTCAAGCCTGTGGATTTGTGAAAATTCCAACTACAGTTAAAGCAGAGTGCTACTTTGTGTGTGTGTGTGTGTGTGTGTGTGTGTGTGTGTGTGTGTGTGTGTGTGTGTGTGTGCGTGTGCGTGCACGCACTCGCACTCACACTCACAGGGCTCCTGGGGGACTATAAGAGGGTGAAAAGCAGATGTGGTGGTGCCAGCTGTTCCTTTGTAGTGAGGCAGCACAACATTACTCACATTCTTTCTCCCACCACTCTATGCAGCATACTTTAGTCCTCAAATGGATAGAAAATATAATTTTATTCATGAGCATACACACGCTTACACCACCCTTAATTTGCCAGGAAAAGTCCATTTAATCTGCTCCTAGCCAAACCATTTGCCTTATTTATAGCGGGCGGCTGCCACTGCTGCATACCTGATGCATTTCTATTACTTTTTCTCATCTCTTCCTCCAGAATCTTCTTGTCTTCTCCATTTCCTGATCCAATCCTTCATATGCCGATAAAAAGAAATCTGGCCTCTGCTGCTTTTTGAGTTTCCTGTTCACTTACACTGTGGGCAAAGTAATGCTGCACAATAAGTCTGATGCTATGAAATATGTATTGCTCTAGTCAGGCCATAACCTCGCACAGGTACGGAACGGGGGCTGCTGGAAATCCCTGCATTACTGGGCTCGGCTCAGGCTTCCGATTGGCCTGCAGGAGCCAGGCTGTGTTCCCCTCGTGTGGTCCTGTGATGGAATATAAAGCAGAGAGCTTGTGCACACGGTGAGGCACAGGCACTCTGGACCGATTTCTAGCACTTGGCCACTTCTGCACTTTGGCTGTTATTAGGTGGAGAAAACTACTTCTTTACATGGTTTGGTGTCGACGGGTCCAGAGAGCAGCGTGTTTGTTTCCATGATGCTGTGCGCTGCAGTACCCTGAAGAGCAGAGCAGATCTGGGGGCATGCTCCGGAGCCGTAATCGTGCTTTACAGTGTGTCTGCGCATACACATGCACACACACACACACGCACAAACATACTGTAGCAAGTCTCTGGAGGTCAACAATGTTTATCAGCAAGCAACTTGCTCTACCCACACAGTATGAATTGTGCCTTCTTGAATAGACTTCCCACAAGTGCTCCTGAGAATCTCAGTCCATTACATTATCACTAGATTCTCTGCATTTGGCATCTACTTGTAAAGATCTGTGATTTTTAGGATTTTAAATGATAGTTTCCAAAGCTTTCCTGACATTGCACCTGTTACTAAATGGGAAAACACCAGGCTCTGTAAACGGGGGAGAAAACAAATGATGTGGACCAAAAACATGCAGGTGCACACGTTACCTGTTCCCTCAGAAGGGTTCTCTTTTCACTGTTATTCAGGTGTTCTAGTCTAGAGAGCATGCACTTGTATGTTTAAGGGGTGGGGGAAAAAAGGGGGAGGGGCTTTCCTTTCCCACATGGTGAGAACATGAGCTGAATGGGATGCTGATCCAGCACAGGGCACCATACACACATTCTCACATTCACACCCAGGGCAATTTAGAGTAGTCCTTTCACCAAACGGCACGTTTCCAGGAGTAGGAAGGAAACCGAAGTACCTGGATAAAACGCACACAGGCTCCGTCCACACTAATGTCCACCTTGTGATGTCCTTTATGATTTGAGCTGAACATGTAATCACTTTGCTTCCCTCTCCATGCCTGCTGATGTTATCTGTAGCCTCGTATCACAAGAGGAACATGGGAGAGAGTAGAGCGCAGCACAGCACTTCTTATTCCTGATCCCTAGATAAAACATCTCTCTTTCTCTCCCCCCTTTCTCACCTGTCGCTGTTTGTCTTCCTGCTTCGCAGTCCTTTTTTTTTTTTACACAATCCATCTATCCTTGGTCTTATCATTGTCTCAGTCATACTGTCATGTCTCTGTTTGCTGGTGCAGATTTCGACTTCAGCGTTCCCGGCTCTATGAAGCTGCACAATCTCATCTCTAAACTGAAGAAATGGATTAAGATTTTGGAAGCCAAGACCAAACAGTTGCCAAAGTTCTTCTTGATTGAGGAGAAATGTCGTTTCCTTAGCAACTTCTCAGCCCAGACAGCCGAAGTGGAGATCCCAGGAGAATTCCTCATGCCCAAGCCCACACACTACTACATCAAGATAGCGAGGTAAAGAAACCTATACCCCTCTATATATACACACACACATACACACGCTTGCACTACCTACTCATATGGAAAGATATTTTGAGGTACTACTTTATTACCTGGAGCTGTAACAATACCCCATGCAATGATGTTCTCATCCTCAGGTTCATGCCCAGGGTAGAGATCGTTCAGAAGCACAACACTGCTGCCCGTCGCCTCTATATCCGTGGGCACAATGGAAAGATTTACCCATATTTGGTGATGAATGACGCCTGTCTGACAGAGTCACGCAGAGAGGAGCGGGTACTGCAGCTACTGCGCCTGCTCAACCCCTGCCTGGAGAAGAGGAAGGAGACCACCAAGAGACACCTCTTCTTTACAGGTACCAGCAACGCATTTCCTCACAGTACGTCCTAATCGCAGGCTGCTTTAATACGCAATTACCAGACGATGGTTTGAACAATGACCAAGCATCACTAATGTAAAATCACACCAGGTCTAGATTTAAAAATATCATCTCTATCAAGTCAAGCATGCTAACCTGAACCCAGCTGCTAGGCAAGGCCCATCTTTAGTGTTTTTAGAAGTGGAAGACCAGAGATATACAGTACAGGCCAAAGGTTTGGACACACCTTCTCATTCAATGCGTTTTCTTTATTTTCAGGACTATTTACATTGTAGATTCTCACTGAAGGCA
>JANCOA010000057.1:11852573-11863305 GCA_024363135.1 Leptodoras oyakawai | reverse complement strand
GTTTTGATGCCTTCAGTGAGAATCTACAATGCAAATAGTCATGAAAATAAAGAAAACGCATTGAATGAGAAGGTGTGTCCAAACATTTGGCCTGTACTGTATGCATTTTGCAAATGATCAGTAGAAATGTCAGTTTCTAGGTAATGTGTAATCAGATATACAGGGTGTCCCAAAAGTCAGCATACACAAGAAAAACGGGAAATTTTAGCTAAATGTACCTTTATTAACAAAATATTAATTATACAATTTTTTTTTGTTTTATTTTTTATGTGTTTTATATCAATATTCCTATGTATGCAAACTTTGGGCACACCCTGTATTACTGTCGTTTCATCTTTAAATGATTTGCATGTTATAGGAAGAGCTGTCTGCTGAAATCATATATTAAAGCTTCCTATTTGATCAGCTTTCGTTACTAAGGATTGAATGCATGCGCTGATGCATTTCACATGGTTCTCTGAGTGCTGATCTGCATTGCTTATTGTGCTTTTAATGATGTTTAGTTTGGTCTGTCTATCTTTTTCAATGATTGCTCAGCCCTGTTTGTGTGGTGTATATATTTGATCTCCTGTACGTTTTCTCTGTGTATCAGCTGTTCGGATTCTGAGCTCAGCTAAGTGGCCTAGTTGTTGCCGGTTAGATCAGCAGAGGAGTGTGATATTGCAATGAAAGTGATGTAGGACAAGGCTACAATGGCTCAACCTTTGTCTGCCATACAGGAAGCACAAGGAATAAGAAATGATTTTTGCCCGTCTCCTGGTGGAAATAGATGAGGCACAATGTAAATCATTTTCTCCTGATATCCATCAAGGGCACCTTGCAATGCCTGTAGTGTTCTTTGTGCAGCTTAATAGTTTTTAATATTTGTGTTGGCTGTATTATTATTATTATTTTTTTATTTTTTATTTTTTAATTGGTCATCTCAATTTGTTTTTGTTGGAGTTGCTTCTCTGTCGTGTATATTATCAGGTCACTCGTCTTTATAAGCAAACGAAGTACAGACCTCAGTTGTTTCCTGCAGCCCGTGCTCAAGACTCGTGGGCGTTTTCCCCGAGAGCTCTCTCCTCACAGGTGTTTTCTCACAGGCTCTCTCAGCCATGGATTGCTTTTGTTTAAAAATGATATGACTGGGGAATTGCAGTCTCAGTTCACTCACTGTGTAAATGGAATGATTGTATCGACAGTGGCGCGCCTGTGGAAATGTTTAGAAGATGGTTAATGGAAGAGCTTATGTTTCTTCATAGTCTAGGCATCTATAGGATTTAAAATATATGGCCACACTTGCTAATGCATTGTGCTGTTTTTGTTGTTGTTGTAATTCAGTTTGAGATTTATAGCCTAGCGCTGTCTGTTTTGAAAGCGAGCCTTATTCCTATTAAGTCAGACTTTGTCCAGCTCCATTAAACGTGATTGTGTTGTGCTGTGTTGTGCAGTGCCCCGGGTGGTGGCCGTGTCTCCTCAGATGCGCTTGGTGGAGGATAATCCTTCATCCCTCTCACTGGTGGAGATCTACAAACAGCGCTGTGCTAAGAAAGGCATCGAGCATGACAACCCCATCTCCCGCTACTACGACAGATTAGCTACGGTGCAAGCCAGAGGAACACAGGCCAGCCATCAGGTAAAACACATCTGTTACGCTGGAGCTTTACACTTATTCACTCAACGCGTTACGTGGTATACGATAATGTGTAGTGTTGATCAAGTGCAGCTGTCAGAACCAACTTCACTTCTTAAAGTGTTCATCTCATGTCATTGTGTTAGACATTTCCACATTGCAGTTTCACGTTTAAATGTGATTTCCATCTGTATCTGATTCCGTCCACGTTTTGCACATTGCAGTCAGTGTGTGTTCTAGTCCTTACATAATAAATATTTTGGGGTTGGGGACAGAAGGAGCTTGGAGTTAAAGATTGAGAGTTCTCACTCAATATATTAATATGAATGAAAAGCATAACATTTTTAAAACGCAGAAATTAATGAGTTCTTTGTCGTTTGGATAAATCATTGCAATGTATATACGATTAATCAGATAACGGATTTATGGAAAGTGTTTTGTATCCAGTAAAAATATTCAAGCGCCAGTGGGCAAATATTTTACCTGTCTGTCTGTCTGCCTGTGCTTGTCTGTCTGTCTGCCTGTGCTTCTGTCTGTCTCGCAGTGTTTACTGTTGACTTTTCTAGTTGGAGGTCAGAAGTAATAGTAGTTCCTAGTAATGATTTTAGTTGAACACAGCATAACTCTTCCTTGTGTATGCGTGCAGGTGTTGCGGGACATTCTGAAGGAAGTACAAGGCAACATGGTGCCTCGCAGCATGCTTAAGGAATGGGCACTACACACCTTCCCCAACGCCACAGACTACTGGACCTTCCGCAAGATGTTCACTATCCAGCTGGCTCTTATTGGCTTGGCTGAGTTCATGCTGCACCTCAACCGCCTCAACCCTGAGATGCTGCAGATTGCCCAGGTAACGACTGCTCAGCTGCACACAAAGTGGTTGTGATTTCCTGACATGCGTTCTGTAACACAGCTAAATTCGGATATAAAAGACTATCTCGCTGTATAGCTACAGTTTTTAAGCGTTAGTGATTCTGGGTGCTCACAGTCCAGTCAAATACAATCGGCTCTAGGGATCCATCTGAGATCTGCCATGCTTTGTGGACCATCGCACGAATGCTGCAGCCCTAACACACCCCCACGGCGCCGAGCATGTATTGCTGAATGGCCGTGTGCTCCTCGGATGTGAGGAGTGTTTCAGATTGCCTGATTATCCGGTCACTCTCCAGCTGTCAGCCTCGATTCACTTTAAAAAGGCTGAGTGTAGAAGATTTAGCTCTGCATCCTCACCGCAATGAGGCAGGTAGTTGATTTGGGAGCAAAGAGCACAATCGAAAGTCTTTATTAGAAATGATTGTTAAACAGGTGCTCCATCCTCTGATGCTAATCTGCCTTTTTCTGACAAGCAGTGCAGCTAAGCAGCATTATTACATTTCCTCACTACATACTCCTTTCTACAGATCTTATTAGGCACAGTGAGATTACAGAGCACAAATGTGTGTTCACATATCTTACCATCAGGAGAGCTTTCCCATTGATTATGCTTGAAGTCAGTCTCTGGAGATGACCTTTTCCACACACTTTGTTCTACCTTGATTATCTTGAGCATTGTCTGTATAAGAGTCATTATTGACTGTTATTACATTAGAGTCGTTGTGGGAAGTTAGACCCTCATGGATTATTTTGTCTGGAAATGCAAAATTTAGATGCAAGACAGAAAAACATGTACTCTATTCATCTTTATTTTTAATAAGGAAGTATTGAACAGCTGTTTGAAATAAGAAAATGGCACATTGCTAAATTGTTAGCCCAGTATCTTCAGTTTCATGTCAGTTATACTCATTCACTCTCACTCTGAGAAGCAGAAATGTTCTGAAGATAATGGGGACATCCTTGCGCTAGTACTCCTTTTTTACATTCTATTTATTTTTTATTATTATTCACAGGACACGGGGAAGCTTAATGTCTCTTACTTCCGCTTTGACATCAATGATGCCACTGGGGACCTGGATGCCAACCGGCCTGTTCCCTTCCGCCTGACACCCAACATCTCAGAGTTTCTAACCACCATTGGTGTGTCCGGCCCTCTCACAGCCTCCATGATTGCAGTTGCCCGATGCTTCGCCCAGCCAAACTTCAAGGTAGCTGTCGGTTGGTCGGTCTTTCTGTCTGTCTGTCAGTCGGTCGGTCTGTCTGTCTGTCTGTCTGTGTTTGCATGCACGCATCATGGACATGAATGACATAGCTAACGGTGTATCGGTCAGTTCAGTCCAATGACTGCTGTCAAACTAATTATTTTTATATTGGAACAGAGAAGCTCCCAGCTGTAGCTAATCATGATCACTAACAGGGAGTTAAGAGGCTTTGGCTTGGGAAATTAAGACATTTTGGAACTTTCAGCCCCATTGAATTAATAATCAAAATGGGTGTATGTATAATTTGACACTGTTTTGATTTTAGAAAACGCCCCAAAAATTAAAGCACCATTTTTTTTTTTTACTATCACAATTGTGTGTGTGTCTGGGGGTGTGCGTGTGTGTGTGCGTGGTACCTGGGTGGTACCTTTTAAATCAAGCATTTACTAATCCTCCGTCATTTTCACATATCCATTCCTTCAGGTCGACGGCATTCTGAAGGCAGTACTGAGAGACGAGATCATTGCCTGGCACAAGAAGACTCAAGAGGACACATCAATGCCTCTGTCCCCTGCTGGACAACCGGAGAACATGGACAGCCAGCAGCTGGTGTCACTTGTCCAGAAGGCTGTGACGGCCATCATGACCCGCCTGCACAGCCTGGCTCAGTTTGAGGGTGGAGAGAGTAAAGTGAACACTCTGGTGGCAGCTGCTAACAGTCTGGACAACTTGTGTCGCATGGACCCAGCCTGGCACCCGTGGCTATAGAACTCTGACTCACTCCTATAGCTTTATGTAAGAGGGAGGCATCACTGTGACGCGGTTTGGTTGACTGACCAGGTTACATTTGTCTTGCAGCACTGGGTTTTACTAAACATGTAGAACTATTATTTTTATTTTATTTTTTTGGCAGGTAGGATGAAATTATGTGTAAATTGTAATTGGAGAAAAAAATGGGCTGCCATGTCAGATGAGCATTATTGTAATGATTGTTATTCCAGTCGTGTTGAGGGCTTCTGGCTGAGTGTTTCTCTCAGCCATTTAAAGCTGCTTTGTACTTTAAGCTGATAAAGGCTGCTGTTCACCTGGTGTGCTTAGCAAAATGTATTTGTTTGTGACATCCATGTTTTTTTTAGCATAAAGTTTCCAGCAAGCAGAACAGCCCTGTGAGGAAGTGGCTTTTTGAGTTTTGTCAGCCAGGGACGGCATTAAAAATGTCCCAACAGGTTTAATTCTTCATGATTTACAAGTCTTCGGTCTAAAGATTTATTGTTCTCGATCTGTCAATAATCCACATTTTAAAGAGCTTTACACTTCATTATGGGAATTGGTTTGTAACTTAGGACTCGTATAATTTAATGGCATCGGATTTTATGTGAATAGCCCCCATTGTATTTAATTTTCTACCCTTTTTTTGTTAACAGTACTGCTGTTATATTTGGTGGCTATTCCTGTTGTCTTCACTACTGTCAAAACACAAATGCTCACTTCTGCCCTCTTCTCTGCTCTTCGGGAGGAACTTTACACAGCACAGCACAGCATTGCTTATTACCATTACGAAATAAGCAATAGTGTCGAGACAATGTTTTATTCCACCCAAAACGTATACAATCCAGTTATACACACTATACAGAAAGCTACTTAAGGAGCTGCCTTTTAGCTACTTTTAGGTTCTTGGTCCTCTTGGCATATTTGTCATTGTTAGGCCTAGACTCAAGTTTGTACATGTCCCTGCATTTTCTAATGGTACATACATCGTGCCAATCCAAGGACTGTTACTGTAAAATGTAAATAAGCATTTTGTTTTAATAAAATGCTCTTTTTAGAAAATGACTAATTGGCAGTATAGCTGCTACAACTAGTTTGGATGTGTGAGCGGAGTATGTGAACGATGCCTGATCGTTGTGGAGTTGATGAAACTTACTCGATTCATGTTACTGAACCAATTTCTAGAATTACTGGTGCCATTCACATAAGTCTTCAAAAGTCATTTTTAAAAAGCACATTTTTTTTTATTTGAAATATATTGAAGTTACTAACATTTATTCTAGCAGAAAAGCATCTTCATCAGATTTTTGTTTAACAGAATTTTCTCTCTCAGATGTGTGTGCTAAAATTATTGACTCCTATAAAGTATTACCTGTGTTTTGTATGTGTAAAAAAAAAAAAAAAAAAGATTGCACAAATAGGGAAAAAACTGCATCCATGATGTCCTCCATCATTACGGGGGAAACGAGTAGCATCTTGATCTAGAAGACACAGATGGACATGACCTGTGCAGTCTGGGTAGTGACCACAGATATCTAAGGAAGTGAAAATACTGTTAACCACATAATGATGGAAGCTTTAAGTCTTAATTTTGCCAGCAGTTAGATTCATAAGCATACATGAGATTTTAGGCAGGATGTTTTTGCTGTAGACCTTATTTTTTAAATAAGGTAATGATCTGAAACATACAGTCAGGTCCATAAATATTAGGACATTAATAAAAATGATTTCATATGTCTACCAAAGTACTAAGAACAACAGGAAGCGAAGACTGCTGCACTGATGCTGTGGTACAGTGTCACCAAAGAAGAAACCCAGCATATGTGGTTTCCAAAGATTCCAGATTTTATGCAGTCATTGACTGCAAAAGATTTTCCCCCACATAAAAAATGACAGTGTTAGTTTGACACCTGTTAGTTTGACCGGGTTTTATTTATATAGTATTCGCTTGCCTGCCTTCACATGCTTCTTAATTCACAGGGATTAATATGATTTAATATGATCAGCCCACCTTTTGCAGCTACAACAGCTTCAACTCTTCTGGGAAGGCTTTCCACAAGGTTTAGGAGAGTGTTTATGAGAATTCTTGACCATTCTCCCAGAAGCACATTTGAGATGCTGGTGTTGCACTAGAAGGCCTGTCTCACAGTCTCTGCTCTAATTCATCCCAAAGGGTTGAGGTCAGGACTCGGGTCGGGTGCAGGCCAGTCAAGTTCTTCCTCATCAGACTCGCTCATCCATGTCTTTATGGACCTTGCTTTGAGCACTGGTGTGCAGTCATGTTGGAACAGGAAGAGGCCATCCCCAAACTGTTCACACAAATTTAGGTGCATGAAATTGTCCAAAATCTCTTGGTTTGCTGAAGCATTAAGATTTCCTTTCACTGGAACCGAGGGGCTGAGCCCAACTTCTGAAAAACCCCATAATCCCCCCTCCACCACTTGGCACAATGCAGTCAGACAAGTACCGTTCTCCTTGAAACCACCAAACACAGACTCAACCATGAGATGAAGTGTGATTCGTCACTCCAGAGAACACGTCTCCACTGCTCTAGAGTCCAGTGGCGGTGTGCTTTACACCACTGCATCCAAAGCTTTGCATTGTGCTTGGTGATGTAAGGCTTGGATGCAGCTTCTCGGCCATGGAAACTCATTCCAAGAAGCTCTCAACACACTGTTATTGAGCTAATCTGAAGGCCACATGAAGTTTGGCGGTCTGTAGCGATTGACTCTGCAGAAAGTGACCTCTGCACACTATGCACCTTAGCATCCACTGACCCCGCTCTGTCATTTTTACATGGCCTAACACTTCATGGCTGAGTTGCTGTCATTCCCAATCACTTCCACTTCCACATTTGGATGGGTGAGTGAATACTTTAGGCAATATCTTACAAGCTCCAACTATTAAATGCTATTAAACTTTTAAACTTGCCATTCTCATGGTGGAAACAGCTCTAGAAGCTTCCACATGTCTATTCTTTTATATACCCACTGGCGGACACAAACATTGCCGCGTATAGGTGGTGTTGATACAGGTATGTATTTTGCATAGGCTCCAGTTTTCTGGTACTTCAGTGTACATTAAAATGTAGGTTAACTTGTAACCATCAAAATGATCACTGAAGCGAACCATAACATTGAGCGTGTGTGTTTTTGCAAGCTTGCTAGAAGACCACATCCTTCAGCCTCCGTTCAATATGGATAGCCAAAAGGGTCACATTAGTTCTTTCTCTGCCCTAGGCAATATGAATAGGGTCAAGTGCCAAATAAGTCCCCAGGATGTCATATGTTAAATGTTATATTATGCTTGTAATATGGAATATGTGTAGAATTAAACCAGGTGTGACATTATATCAGTATCGTCTATTGGCCAAATGACTATTTTAAACATCCTTTCAACTGGTACAAGTTAATTACTTGTTACTCTGGTTACCCTGTAACCAATATGGTCTCACACTTTCTAATTGGTATAAATTTGTATGGCTCTATTCGTATTAAATGTTATGAAGATAGCAGTCGTGGTTGGGTCAGGGCTTTCATTCATTTTATTTCTAACATATGAATATGAGCTTGATTTCATTCATATGAAATTTAATGGCATAACTGTTGCCCCATTCAAATTCATATAAATGTCTCAGGAGCTCAGGCTCCAAGTGGCAGTTAAGTCAATCGGTCTAATAAACCAATGCTACTTTTGAAAAATCCGTATTGTGCTTTAATTTATCACAATATCAATATATCAGCACCACAAATTCATGTTTACTATGAAACTCTGAAGAATATTCTCTGCTCCCTACCTTATATGCAGCTCATGCAGCTTTTTAAAAATTTTATAGCATGTGCCTGGGTTTTAGACTCTCTACCGTGAACCCATATTACCTCAGGTGTTTTCTTTTGTCTGAGTGATCCACTAGCTGCACAGGCTGTGATGGGAGAAATTTCACCTTTCCCCTTCTCTCTCCACCGACATGTCAGTTCTTTCCTTGACCATGACATGCATACAGTGAGTCTGCTTTCACAGGGTTACCCGTATCAGAGCAGATCTCACCATCCACACTGCTGTAAACGAAGCTGCCGATTTGAGCTGCACCAGGACAGCATTCTGTTCTTATACCAAGCTTTTAGTGCAGAATCTGCAAGATATCACATTCAATTAGAGCATTACCCGTTTTTTTTTTTCCCTGCTTCTCATTAATATTTTGCTGCCTGCTCAAGAAGTATACAAGCACCAGCCATGCAATCATCAATGGAGAGAAAATTAGGCCTTGGGCAATTTTTTAAGATGCACTGAATTAGATAAATGTCTCATGTTTATGTGAGAATGATCAGGAAATGGAGAGCAAACAGAAGGGAAGCAACACGAGCACCCGCACTGATGACAGGAGTCAGGCTCTTTGTTTGGAAGTGGAATGAACTTGAAAGCAAAAGGCCTGCCAATTCCAGTGCAATTTCCTGTGATGTCAATGTTGGCAGACAGAAAGGAAAAAGAATTTGAAGGCAACATTAGCGTTTGATGTGCAGAGAAGAGAGAGACGGCCTGTGAAATGAAAGAGGGAAAATGTGTCAACAAGCCAGGAAAGGGACCATTACTGGCTGCTGCTGCTTCTTTCTTGCCCATTCGCCTAAGTTAATAGAATCCGACCATTACGCAGGAGTGGAAACGTTGTCTTGTTCTCCGCTGTTCTCGTACAATAACAGTCCGGGCCATTTTGGTTTGATTCTCTTTGAGTCTGCAGACTGAGGCCGTTGCTGATGGGTTTTTATTGAAAGAAAACCTGTGACTGCATTTGTACACACTTCTTTCACCACAGGTGTGACCTTGAAGCATCATGGTCCTGGGTGCTTCGCTTTCATAAAAACTCTCCAAAACAAACAGATTCCTGTCATTTTGTGTAAAAGGAACGCAGCATTTTATAATTGCTTAATTAACAGAATTTATTGCTTTGTTTTTCCATAACATTTACAATAACATTGTACTCTGGGCCTGTTGAGGCACTTGAGGACTTAAGAGTGCTTCAGCACTTGTTTGTTTGTATTTTTTTCCTCAACCAGCAGCACATTTTATATGCTGTCCTTGGGAAAGTTGCTTCAAGGTGTGCTGAATGTGTTCCTGTGCCATTGCAGAACACATTCAAAAAAGTGTAACTTTTTAGAAAAGTGACATCAATTGATTTTCTTTTATCTCCTGACAAATCAGGTCATGAAAAAACAAACATGGAGGACAGTGCCAGTGAAAATGAGTCGGAATACATGTTGAAATGAGTTTTTTGTCTTTCTCTCTCTTTCGGTTGCTCCAATTCTTGGGGTTGCTACAACTAATCAATTCCACATTTTGTTCTGGTACAGGTTTTACACAGGATGTCCTTTCTGACACATCTGTCCCATTAGCCAGGTTTGGGACCAGCACTTAAAACCCACAGTGGCTAGGTTTTAAGAAGAGGGTTAAGGGCCTTGCTCTGTGTCCCAGCAATGGCAGCTCGAACCTCCAACCTTCCAATCAGCTACCTGGAATCCTAAACTTTTCAGCCACCACTGTCCTGTTGAAATTCAATAAAGTATTCAATATCTAATTTTCGGGACATTCACCCACCCAATGTTTCTTCCTCCAAAGCTTCAGCAACATCAAAAACCTCCTTGTCACCGGGGTTCCCCTGATCTTTATTTTATATTTATACTACTAATAATAATAAAGGTCGTCTAGATAGAAAGCTAGGTTAGTTAGATAGCTGATACTAGACAGGATAGTTAGAAAACAATTGTGGCTCCTGGGTGCACATTGTACAAGCTACTACTCCGTTAGATTCCTGTACGCCTGTACCCATGTTTGTTCATGCAGTTATCTAATCAGCCAATCGTGTGGTAGCAGTGCAGTGCATGAGGTCATACAGATACAGATCAAGAGCTTCAGTTAATGTTCACATCCATCATGAGAACAGGGAAAAACTGTGACCTCGGCGACTTTACCCATGGTGTGGTTGATGGTGCCGGACGGGCTGCTTTCAGTATTTCAGTAAAGAACTGCTGATCTTTTGGAATTCATCCACATGACAGTCTCTGGAGTTTAAACAGAATAAAAATATCCAGTTAGTGGCAGCCCTGTGTGCACAGAAGCACCATGTTGATGAGAGAGGTCAGAGGAGAATTTCCAGGCTGGTTCAAACTGACATGAAGTCTGTTCCAGGCAGCTTAAAAACCCACTGTTTACAACCATGGTGAGCAGAAACGCATTTCAGAATGGCACAACACCGTTAGAGGACATACAGTACAGGCCAAAA
>JANCOA010000057.1:11792117-11803290 GCA_024363135.1 Leptodoras oyakawai | reverse complement strand
TATATATAAATGAAAAGGAGACCTAGTTTAGGAATCAGGAATTAAACTCAACATATATTTTTTATCTGTTCCTGTACAGATATTCCTAGTTGCAACACTTGTGATTTAGTGAATCAGGTGCATAAAAATGATTCATGTCTGTCTGCCTAAGTTTGGCATGCAGTCATATGAACCGATTGCATAATGGGATGAAATCCCTTTGAAGCTTTTAAGCTACAGTTTTATTTTGTGGAAAGACTCTTCACAAGCTGCTTTAAAGCATCTAAGGAGGAGTAATACTACAATATACATACAGTTGCAGAGATGTATTGCACACATTGATGGTTGGACCGATAATTCTTTAAGTCAGTTCTTTTGGTCAAATCTCCTGCACAAAAGTATGACAAGCATAATAATGGAGCAAGGAGCAATGAGTCATACCGTGTTGCAATAAAATAGCAGAGGCCAGTCTAACTTTCCGTGACACAAAATACTGCAGAAAAGTTCTTTGCTTCTTGTGTGAAACGGAGACAGGCTCATTAACACAATTCGTCTTTGTGCCCCAGTTGTTTGACGTTATATTGTAGATGTCATGTGACCGGTACAACACGTCCTTGGTTTGCTGAATCACTTTCTGCTCTGGCTGATTGACCAAAATGGTGTCATTTATATTTTCAAGAAGTCGCTTTATTGCAGTATGGTAAGTGTTAGTTGTAGACAGTGGCAGGTGGTGAATGTTTGCCTCAGCTTTATCTCCAGTGGGAAAGGCCTTAGTGTTGATCCTTTATGTGGCTGACTGTTGCAGCTCTGCCAGCTCTCAGAGGAGCCAGACTGCCTTACCGGCACTGACATGATTCATACTTAATTAGCACCTCCACAGACACACAACAACAGATTTTGGACAGTATGCTGCCATTGATTACAGTGTTTCAGAGAGTTCATCTTGGTGTGGCGTTGTGCCGATGACAGATGAAGAACTTTAAGAGCAGACTTTTATACTCGTTTTATACTCAGGTGATTGCAGACTTTTGGTTAACTGGAGGCATGTAGTACTTTGCATGTAAACTAAATGAAAGCTATTGGATGTATCCAGGAATAATAATAATAATAAAAAAGAAAACAGGTTACAGCATTTAAAATGTTGTGCCTGGATGACGAGCCACAGACGATCATTGGATCTGCTTTAGTGCAGCAGGACACTGGCAGTAGTGGTGTAGCTGCCTTCCAAGCACTTATTTCACTATGAGCTGTGATGGTATGTGACATGCTGTATTAAGCCAGAAGTATAAAAATACCTCCCAGCCACTGAGCAAACTCTTTGACTTCACACTGTACAACCTTATGCCAAACAACACAAGCTTGTTTGCCATGTAAAATATAACAAGCATATAGATAGCCAAACCTGCAGACCCGCCTGATGACCACGATGTTGTCGAAAAAGTTTCCCTAATATTTGTGTATTGCACAATTAGCTTTAGGAGATGAAGAAATGAACCGACTAGCAAACACAAGGAATAGGCGTAGTCTTAGAGTTGTGTGCTTTACCAAAATCCTTCATAATGAATCAGTGTAGGAATGTCTGATGAGCTGCAAGGTTCTGCACATAGCAAAGGTTAATGGTGTGCACCCCGTCAGCACAGAGACCATAGATCGCTCAAGTTTCATGATCTGACCTTAAAGGTATATTACATAACTCCCTTAAATGACATATGATCTATGACTCGGTGCTCAAATCTAATCTATGCTTCCTTTCCTTAATACTTTCCCTTATCGGATTTTTGTGAGACATACTCACTCACATACCTGGTCTATAAATATCAAAAATGCAAGGACAGTGAGATCCAAAATCTGAGACCACAGGATCTCAAACAAAGTTTTAGAGCTGTGTAGCAGTGAAACCAAATAAGATCTTGAATATAGTCTTTTTTTGATTATGTGCTTGACACTTCAATGGATTTAAACTAATATGGATCATCAGGTTTTACACAAATGCAAGAAATATTTTTCAAATTCTTATATGTAGTGAGCATGACAGATACTACAGGTTTTGCACAGTAAATGTCCTGATGAAGTTCATCGAAGGTCAACAAATCATCATCGTATTTAACAGACCCATATGTCAAATTAATTTGTTCCTTGTTTTTTACTCACATTTTTATTGGCTGCCAGCTGCCACGATTAGACATGAAACAAACCACTCAGGATCGTTCATCTTTCCTGTTTGCCTTTGAACAATAAGAAGAGTGAATACAACCAACCGCTTCTGTCTGGCATCCAGCCAAAATGCATGAGTTTATCCCACTTATCATTTTACCGTACAGATCAGACAGTGGTTTTACTTAGCATATTTCTTCATTCCCTCCTGAAATTAATTCATTGCTACACCGCTGCCTCACATCACCTGTAGTTACAGTTAGGAGGTGTTGTCCAGAGGAATAATTAGCCGATAACGAAGCCGGAATCTAAAATTCACAGTTGTTAAAATTCTTGGTTGTCAGTCATAATTATAATGGCAAAGGCGTAAGCTCTGAGCTTATTTTATTTCACAGTAGGACAGGCTCTCTAATTGGCACTCCATGTACTAGACTATCTAAAACATGTCTTTGAATAAGACAGATAATTAGAGGACAACTGAAAGTGCAGCTCCATAACTCTAGCAGGCCTTGCCAGTGTGAGGAGCAGTTCATGGCCCTGAACAAGGCTTAGAAGACATCTGTTGTACATCTTAACTTCAAGCACACACTGCTCCAGTCTTTCTGTGCAACCCCAGGCTGGCTCACACACTCTCTAGGTCTGGGCCTGAGGTGAATTACTCATTTGACTGACCTCCAACTTGTTACTGAAGCGATGCAGAGTCAAACTCGGTTATGAATGTAACTCTGGATTCGGATTCACAGCTTTTCTTCTGGTTTTTGAACTTGAAGTGTATTTCTGTTTCGCTGAGTCTGGAAGGTTGTTTTTGAGTCATCCCCACTGCTCCCTTTTCCCAGCGCGACTCGCACAAGTTCATTGCAGTGCTTTGTGTTGTGATCAGTACCACAGCTGTTAAAGCAGAAGCTCTGAGGTTTGCATGTAGGCCATAAGGCTCTGCGTTAACGGCTGGCTGCTCTACTGTCTCAGCTGTACTCTCATACAGATGATTGATCAAAATCCTTTGTGCTAAAAGCCGTACCAGCTTGTGGTTGTTAAAACAGGGGAAGCACATCTGTCTGATATATAAATGTTTTATATATAGTACTGTGCAAAAGTCTTAGCCCCCCTACTGTGTGTAGGTACAACTGTTGTTATTGATGTTTTCTTTTGAGTTCTACATTACTGAGTAAAATTTTTTATAGTTCCAAATGTTACTTTTCCAACATAGCATACCACTTTTCAGATTCTCCAAGACGCTCAGTACAACTTAAAAACTAAGTTTCTTATAAAATGGCACATATTGTACCTAGGCACACCTAATATTGACTCCCTTTAGTTTATTACTGTGTTTTCTTTCAAGTACAAACTTTATTTTTGAAGACATGTTTGCTTTACAGCGAGTCTTTGCATGTGGCTAAGACTTCTGCATCGTACTGTACAGTAATTAGCTTCTTGGAGAATCTGCCACAGCTCTTCTGGAGACTTTGACTGTCACACTTACTTTTTTTTTTTTTGCATGCAAAACCCAGCAGCCTTATTTATGTTTTTTTTTTTTGTCTGAAAAGTGTTCAGTTATGTAATGCGGTGCTTTTGTTACTGACATACAGTCTTTATAGTGTAACATAAAATTAATTTTTTTGGAAAAGTAACATTTGGAAATATAAAATCTTTTTGTACTGATTCAGTAATGCAGAACTAAAAGAACATCAATAACAAAAATTGTAACTAAAAACAATACGGTGCCTAAGACTTTTGCACAGTACTGTATATACTGTAAATATATAAAATATACTTTTTGCATATTTATTTCTATCACAATTTCATTTCTACTGTAAAAGCTCATTCACTGTGACTTGTACAGCAGAGGATCCACAAAATCTAATCTAAGACTAATAATAAACACAACCATAATTTTAATAAAAAAAAATAAAGTTAATTGTACTGTATTAAGACAGTCTAAAAGGACTTTATTTAACTTCCTGACTTTTTAAAATAAATATTGGTGTTAGTCTGCCTTTTTGTTACATTTTCAGTCTCTCCTCATAAGAATGAGCATCCGAATTTTTTTAAACTCAGGTCAACATTAGCAGTGTCTGCCATTTCATACCAAAAAAATAGCTAATCTAAAAAAACATTCAAAAACAGAACATTATAATTACAGTTTACTTACATTAATTACAAATTACATCACTACTGCAGGCTCCAAGCGATTGTGGTCCCGCCCCTTTGAGAGGTCTGTCAGTCGTCATAAGGACATGCATCCAGGCAGAACAAGCAAAGAACACACTGTCCAATAAGTGCAATATGCACCCTCCCACACTCCGTTCCCTACCAGTGAAGCCATGCATCCAGAAAGAGCTCAAAATCATGTGTTATTATAAGACTGTTGTCCAGCGAGTGTTCATCATTCATGCCATTAAAACATTTACATGAGTACATGAACACCTAACACTAAGTGATGCACAGGCTTCAATGGGTGTCTGTTAGATCTGTGTTGGGGGCTTCACAGAATAAAAGCATATTTTTGTGGTAGTAAATGAGAGATGAATCTGAGAAAAAGACAGTTTGCTATCCTACTAGCTTCCACTAGTTCTTAGAAGGTTTTAAAACCAGTGATGAGGGCTTAAAGCACTGAAGCAAAACAAGCTTGCAGGAAATCATTGATCTGTTTACTCTGCAGAGATGGGCAGAAATGGGGGGAAACACACATTCGCCTGTTTGTTTTACAGCACATGCAAATATGAGCTTTGGAATCTAATTTGTGGTTAAAGTAGGGCCTATGTTTGGGAGGTAATCTCAAATCATGCAAAATAATGTGCATGTATTATTTCAGGCACAACAATAGTGCTGGCAGAATGCAGAGCACAGAGGAGGCACTTATTTCTGGAACACAAGTTTCACAACATTCCTGCGTTTTCCACCAGACGCACCTACAAATGACCTGAATCCACGGATCTCACAGTGAAGAACTGAGTCTTGCTTATTTAATCCTCCCCTAGAAACAGCCCATCATAGTCATATTAAATAAGCCTTTGCTGCTGAATCGTTTAAAGGACTTACTTTAAACCGAGGGTTACGGAGCCAGAAAGCCAGCAGAACACTTTCTGTGAGAGCTTGTCATCTTTTCTGTTATTAAACCGTTCTAATTGAGATGGGTGTAAGACTTGTGGTGGAAGTTGAGTATGTCGGCAAGTGTTTCTTTTAACCACAGGCAGTGCGTTAAGTTATAAACATTTCGTGGCATGAATGCAGCTATTCAAACAGCCTGACTGTTTTGCAGTTGACTCTTAAATATTGTGTATTCAAATTCTGTAGCAGTAAATAGGAAATTCTTTTTTTTTTTAAAGGTCCCTGACTTTACGTTTATATTGAAAACTCTTGAAAATAGCTGTTATTACCACTACAACCTGATGATATGGTGGACTGCAAAATGTCCTGAAATTATTGGCAGGAAAATAGTAGGAGCTACTGCTGATAAAAACAAACACAAAAAAAGAAAAGAAGAAGTCTGATTCATACCCACAACACCATGTATCATGTGTCAGAAATACAACACAGTGGGGTGTGCTGGGAAATAATCAGAGACAGGGTGGTCTGATATGTCCCAATGTGAAGCCTCTCATGTTTCCAAGGTGATTATCTTACTGTAATGGTACATTTCAATGTTTTTTATTCCTCTTAAAGCAATGTGTCAATGCTAACATTTTTTATTTATTTATTAAAGAACAGCACATTATAGATTTAACCCATTTGTCATCATGTTTAATGTTGTGGAACATCCACAATACAACTTAGTTCCTGATATAACTTGTGTTATCTAATTTGTTTCTCTCTCTTGAATTTAACAAGACAAAGATTACGGAGAAATCAGAAAATGTTATCCAGGAGACTTTGCTTTGTATGAAAACCCAAAGTTGCACCTTTGCCTTTGACACTGGAGATGCCCTCCATAAATACTAAATAATTAATAATAAAAAGCTTGGTCACGTTAGTTATACCAGACGTGGGTGTTTGCATAGACATGAGCAGAGCAGGAAAAACATCATCCAGTGAGAAAGGGACGTGCAGTTAGACTGGGTTCCAGATTGTATTGTGCTCCCTAGACATGTACACTTCAGAGATAATAGTTTGTATGCCCTACGATGTGTTCAGTTTCTAGCAGTTTGGAATGTGGCCCTAGAATTGCACTTGCAGATTTATTAATGTAAATGAACGGTTACAAACTATCAGTATTTTCTTAGAGATGGCTAAGGTGATCTGGGGAGTGATTGGAAAGATAGCAGAGATTGGGAATGTCAGCAGCCATGAAGTGGTAGGCCACGTAAAATGACAGAGTGGGGTCAGCGGATGCTGAGGTGCATAGTGCGCAAACTTTCATGTGGCCTTAGATTAAGAACAGTGCATAGAGAGCTTCATGGAATGGGTTTCTATGGCTGAGCAGCTGCATCCAAGCCTTACATCACCAACAAAGTGTCAGATGCAGTGGTGTAAAGAACACCGCCACTGGACTCTAGAGCAGTGGAGATGTGTTCTTTGGAGTGACAAATCATGCTTCACCATCTGGTAATCTGATGGATGAGTCTAGGTTTGGTGGTTGCCAGGAGTTGCCACTTGTCTGACTGCATAATTTGGTGGAGGAGGATTATGGTGGGGGTTGTTTTTCAGGAGTTGGGTTCGGCCCCTTAGTTCCAGTGAAAGGAACTTTTAATGCTTCAGCATACCAAGAGATATGCATTTCATGCTCCCAACTTTGTTTGAACAGTTTGGGGATGGCCCCTTTCTGTTCCAACATAACTGCACAAAGCAAGGTCCATAAAGAGTTTGGTGTGGAAGAACATGTCTGGCCTGCACAGAGTCCTGACCTCAACCCAACAGAACACCTTTGGGATGAATTAGAGTGGAGACTGTGAGTCAGGTCTTCTCCTCCAACAGCAGTGTCTGACCTCACAAATGCACTTCTGGAAGAATGGTCAAACATTCCCATAAACACACTCCTAACCCTTGTGGAAAGTCTTCCCAGAAGACCTGAAGCTGTCACAGATACAATGAGTGGGCCGACATCATATTAAAACCTATGGATTAAGAATGGGACGTCACTCAAGTTCATATGTTCGTTCTCTTTCTCTATTTATTTCTCTCTATCTATTTATATCTGTTCCCTCTCTCATCCAATCATTTAATCGTTCAATCAATCTATTAATCTATCTGTCTATCTAAGATTACTTGACTTCTTTTGGCAGTGAACTGGAGCCTAGGTTGTTGTCATTGTTGTTATAACTTCTTTGTTTTGCGAGTATTATGAAAGGGCGTGTACACATCAAACGTAACTGTTGTCAAGGGTGTGTGAATCTGTATTTATTTTTAACTTTTTGGCTTATTTTTTATTTTTTGTCACCAATAAAGTTTCACAGACTGTTCTCGTAAATATTTAATGTGTTATATTTCAGTGCCGCTTTCCTTAGAGTAGATGACTTGCCCTAGTCTGCATGGCCAGTTCTCCACATGCTCATTGGCAGTCAGTGTGGACGTAATGTGAGGCTAGGATTCCCCGAGCATTTCAGATAAAACTTATTTATACAGCAGTTAGTACAGACCAAGTCATTTTTATGCACAAGAGCCAATCCATGAGTGCTACCATTAGACTATAACAGCACTGAGACTTTGAACTATATATCTATCACTCTGCTTTTCAGGTCTGTGTTATTAACCATTAATTAGGCTACATTAATTATTATCGTTATCTATCTTAGATTGTAACAAACTTTGCACTGCAAAAAAGAAGAACAAATGTATTATTTATTTATATATTTGTATATTTATTCATACATTCATTTATTTATTCGCATTTCCCCCCTAATTCTCTCGTTTAATTTAGTCATAGGCAATTCCCACCCATCAGGATTTCTCCCATGTCACATGACAGTAACAGAGCATGAGGGTTATAATGTGCTTCCTCCAAGACACGTGATACCAGTCGCCTCCTCATTTTGATCTGCTGCTCATGTAGAGGGAGCTGTGTAACACACATGGAGGAAAACGCTCCCGTCCACCTTCTGTATACATGAGCCCACAGACACCAGTGTCACTCCAGTTGGCATGGGAGAGAGTGTACAGTATGTGGCTACTTTTGCTCTCTTGTCTCCTAGCTGTGGGCAGCTATAGCATCACCCAGTCTCAAACTAGCGATCTCCGGATGATAGGGCAAACACTTTGCAGTTGTCAGTTTATTTCTGTGTAGACCTACACAGAGTAGCAAGTTAGTGTGCAAGAATATGTTTATGTGTTGCTTGGCAACAGTCTGCTCCCTGTCCAGACATGGAAGTATTTGTGTTGGCAGAGCCAAATAAAGGATTAAAGAAACAAACAAATTGCAGTCTGTTTTCACTTATGACTGTTAGGTAATAAATGGCACTTGTAGAACTGTTGTATAAAAGCAGTATCACACTTGAGGTCACACTGTTATAGCAGTTATAAGCCTGCAGCATCATGCCCATGACCGGATCACAGCCGTGCTGATATTCAGTATAACAGCACTTGCTTTTTGTGATAAATGACATGGGGCATGCTGCTGTAGGAAAACAATTAATGACAGACTAGTGTGATGTGGGTTTACCACCATAATGTTGTTTGTTTTGTTTTTTATTGAAGTGTTTTATGTAATAGTGACACTTTATTTTTCTCTATTTATAGTTACATTTAATGCTGTAGAACACATGTTAGTTCCTCTTAATCCTTATAGCAGCTATAAATAGTCATTCTCTCATCAGGCTTTTTTCTCTCTTAAAGTTTATACGACAAAAATGACCAAGAAACCTCAAAATACAATCAAAATACCCATCTACTGTAGTGGGAAAAAACAATGTTACTTAACACAGGAAGTTTTTTTGTCCTCAGTTCCATTAAGATCAACATCTGAAGTAATGCTTTCATTTTATTTTGGTGTTCATGAAGTTTAAGGATTTCTTTAAAACCAGTGTAATAAACTAGTGCTTTTTAGAGGCCTGTAAGAGGGCACGACTAAAAGCAGATTTTCATGTTTTCTTAAATGCTTTAAGATCAAGAGGCACCTCTTTTGTAATTAAGCATAAGGAAAATGAGAAAACAACTCGACCACAAGTCGAATCTTGCCAACAGCCAGACCAGACCAAACTGTATAATTACTCTGAAGTGTTCCTGCAGTAAATCCGAATCCAGACATGAAAGAATTTAGGGAACATCTTTAATTATACAGACAGAGAAGACCAAATAAGAACAGTACCTCGGGAGCAGTGTTACGTAGAAGTTATCTGAGGCATGCTGAATTTAAAAGAAAAAAAAACTGGTTGGAACTTGTAATGTAATGATGTCTCTGATCATATTCACACTTCAATTCAAAGGAACACTGGTTGGATTTCTTATTTAGCACAGTTTATTTGAACAAGTGAAAGCACTGCCTGAACCAGACTATCACACAAAGACCCCATGAGAAGGTCACTCTTTGTCTGCTTCCAGAAAGACATTTTTGAGGGAATAGAATTGCTGTTTCTATGTTTGACACTTTATATTATACTTGTCTTAAAGTCTAAGGATTATATTTAACACCTTTTGGTACAATGGAAAATATGTCAATGTAACTTTAAGTGAAAAAAATGGTTATATCCCTATTTTGGTCTCCACCAAGAAACTTGCTTTATAGGTGTGATGACACACTCAGAGCTCACCGTAAGGAAGACGAAAGCGCAAACCTCAAAAATGGGTTAGGTGTTTTAAATATCCCACTGGAGATACAGATGTGATATGACACTAATTTAACTGATGAATTTTAACATCCCGGTGTGCATTCATGACTCTCTAGCAGCTCTTTATGTATTTATGATGCATTTATTACATTTTACCTGTAATAAATGAGCTTATCCTTACTGCCCTTGCTTCAAGATCTCTTTCAGTGAACACAGACAGTTATACAGATCATTATTTGCTAAATAAAGCGACGCACCTCCATGCCTGATCTTTTTGTTGTCAGGAATTTCCGTGGTTGCGCAACAAGGCAGTATTTAGGTGGCGCTTTGGAAATTTGATCTCTGCTCTGTTTTTATCCAGAGGACCTCAGTCAAGCCTGAGGTGGGACAGAGGAGACTCTGTCTTGCCATTGTCCTGTGTTTGTCCTCAGCTATTGTCTGCCCTCTGATCACCCCTTTATCTGTAAGAAATCCATACCATGGTGGAAACAAGTAGAGCATATTAGCTTACAAGAGCAGTGAATTGAAGGTCTTTAGGAGGTACATTGACCCATTATTCGAGAGGTCGAAGGTGTATATTGTAAAGCGGGAATTTGTTTAGTTGAACAGACCGGATTCTTTACAAATACCGTGCAGTGCTGAACCTCTGTAACACATCCCGATGTAATAGAGAAAGAAAAGAGTTAGTAAGGCTTGTATTAGAGAGGGTGTTAAATACTGCATTTTCCTATTATGATATGTTTATATAAAAGCCCTGATGGCTTTTGCTTGACTTGAACAAGAATCCCATGGTGTTTATTTCAGAATCACTTAAGCATGGCAGCACGATGGCTCATGGGTAGCACTGTTGACTCACAGCAAGAAGGTCCTGGGTTTGATCCCTAGATGGGGCAGTCTGGGTCCTTTCTATGTGGAGTCTGCATGTCGCGTGTCTTCATGGGTTTACTCTGGGTACTCTGGTTTCCTCCCACAATCCAAAGACATTCAAAGTTAGGTGAATTGGACGTACAAAAATGGCCCTATAATCCTGGTGTGAGTGTGTAAATGGCTGTGTGTCTGCCATCCAGTGGTGGATGGTGCTCTGTTCTGGGCGTTGTCCACTCTCCCTTCCCTGCACCCCATTCAGGCCCCCAGGGGGATGTGGTCTCTGGTTGAGAGTACGCTGTGCGCGATTGGCTGCCGCTTTTCACCGGTGTGTGATTGGTGTTAAAAGTTGTAAAGTCTCCTTGGGTTTGAGAATGGCGCTACATACAGTACAGCACAAAGGTTTGGACACACCTTCTCATTCAATGCGCTTTCTTTATTTTCATGACTATTTACATTGTAGATTCTCACTGAAGGCA
>JANCOA010000057.1:11692727-11703358 GCA_024363135.1 Leptodoras oyakawai | reverse complement strand
TCTCTCTCGCTCTCTCTCTCTCTCTCTCTCTCTCTCACTCTCTCTCTCTCTCTCTCTCTCTCTCACTTTCTCTCTCCTCTCTCTCCTGCCCAGGTGCTACCAACAACAAAAAGCAAAACTGGCATGAGGACAAGCATCCTGTCTTGCACCCTTGCTGATCCAGTGGAAGTGAAGCATAGCATGTCCTTCTTGACCAGCTGAGTGCGAGTGGGCTCACCAGTCCTTATTAATACACACAGGATACAAAATCAAATAGTGTTGGTGTTCTATAAATAAGTAAGACAAGATTTATCTGAAACAGATGTTCTTGATGTAAAAAAAATGCTTGTATGGATTCTGTTTTGCTTATATTTAATACATTTTGTGCATTATATTTTGTGTTCAAAAAACCTTTTGAAGTTACTCTGGTGCTCCTTTCTCAAAGCCGGAACTATTAAACGTTTTCCGTGTTTCAGTGGGAATGTGTTCGGATGGGCATCGCCTCGCTTCTTTGCCATTCTTGTAAATAAAGACTATTTAATTAACAGTGTCTTTTAATATCATCTCATTATTTTTTTTATTCAGCCGGGATTAATTCAGTGCATCTGCTAACAGGTAAAAAAGTTGACATTTCCGTTTGATGTTATGCGATAACTAGTCGGTCCTCTAATAGAGGACGACAATCGTGTTGCTAGTTAGATAGCAGAAATGGTTTCTTTAGTGTAAGCTAGATGTTGAGAAAGTTTTTTCTTTCTTATTCAAAGCAGGGGATCGTTAAATTTCTAAGCACAATGTTTTAACTCTCACACAGAGGCGCACTGTTTATTGCTTATGCATTGTTTATGATTTAGCTTTCTGCAGTCGTGTGCCTGTACTACAGACTTGACCATGAATGTAAACCAAGGCACAGTCGGGAGCGACCCAGTGATCCTGGCCACCGCTGGATATGACCACACAGTACGGTTCTGGCAGGCACACAGTGGGATCTGCACCAGAACAGTACAGCACCAGGATTCTGTATCCTTCTAGCTGAAAAATGCTTGGGCATACACACACAAATACTACTTTACTTTTTTATGACTGAACAAACAGGACCATTTGTTTAAAACACACTGGATAGATAGATGGGTAGATGGATGGATGCATAGATAGATAGATAGATAGATAGACAGATATACTTCATTGGTCCCCATTTGGAAATCTGAGGTTATTACATTATCCCAAATGATTGCTTAACTCCAACACCAGCAGGTGAACTCACTAGAAGTAACACCTGATAGGAGCATGATTGCAGCAGCTGGTGAGTTATAACCCACAGATTAGCAATACAAAGTGAACTCGGTGCAATGGGTGTAATTACTGTCAACCTCTGTTTACAGGTTATCAACACATACGCATGTATGACCTCAACTCAAACAATCCAAATCCTGTAATCAACTATGATGGTGTTAGCAAAAACATCACATCAGTTGGCTTCCATGAGGATGGCAGATGGATGTACACTGGAGGAGAAGACTGCATGGCACGCATCTGGGATCTAAGGTGATAAAAAGCTATCGCTGTTTTAGATAAGATATCTGGTTGAAATGTTCATTTTTATTATGTTTTGTTTTCCTTCAGGTCAAGAAATTTACAGTGTCAAAGGATCTTCCAGGTCAATGCACCCATTAATTGTGTGTGCCTTCATCCCAACCAAGTAAGATTTTGCTTCATATGTTACTAAAATTGAAGTCCTTGATATAGGTCCTTGAATCCTTGCATTAGAGTTTATATGATGTGTGTGTTTTTGTAGGCTGAATTATTTGTTGCAGATCAAAGTGGTGTTATCCATGCCTGGGATCTTAAAACAGACCACAATGAGCAGCTCATCCCAGAGCCAGAAGTGTCTGTCAATTCTGTGCACATTGACCCTGATGCCAGCTACATGGCTGCTGTCAATAGCTCAGTCAGTATCCATATTCCTCTTTCTCTGTGTCATAATTGTTCTGTTATTATACATTCATACATAGTGGTTCTACATTAAGTACCACAAATAGGTTTTATTTTCTTTGCTGTTATTGCCCCATAGGGCAACTGTTTTGTGTGGAATTTGGCTGGAGGAATCGGTGATGAGGTGACACAGCTTATTCCCAAAACCAAAATCCCTGCTCACAAACGTTACTCTTTGCGATGTAAATTTAGTCCTGACTCCACGTAAGTGCATCCTGAATTATTTTTTAAAGAAATGTTTGTAAAGGATTGTGTCATTTTTTGCTACACTTCCTTTTATCTTTTGTCTGTTTTCATTTTATGTAGATTGCTGGCTACCTGCTCTGCAGACCAAACATGTAAGATCTGGAGGACTTCAAATTTCTCACTGATGACAGAGCTGAGCATTAAGAGCAACAACCCTGGAGAGACATCCCGGGGGTGGATGTGGGACTGTGCCTTCTCTGGAGACTCACAGTACATAGTCACAGGTGAGGATGTAGTAGAGTCTCTAAAGATTTAATATGGAAACTTACCCCCTTACATCCTTGTGTTCTTCCTTTTCTTTCATTTCTCTAATTGAGTACATCTATATCACATTATGTCCCATTGTCAGAGGAAAATACGTTTGAATCATGATGATACCATGTCAGATAGTTGATCCAGTGTGAGCCAGGTGTGAGTCAGGTGCATCTCTTTGCTCATGTATAATGAATAGAACAGTTATGAATCTCCTCTGAGCTCTCCTTCAGAAGCTCTTTCACATTTGAAATAGATAGGATAATCATGAAGCAGATGTTAGACATATAAGTTATTAAAGTTTAATATATTGTTTTTATTTAAACACTGAAAATATAAAGATTATGGAACCATTTGCACATCTGTGTCTTGGTATTCTGTCCTGTGCAAAAAAAATTATTACAAGAAAAAAAATATTTTGCTCCTTTTAACTGAAGTTTGTAATGGCTTGCAACTTACTGTGTACTTTTTCTACATTTATTTTCAGCCTCTTCAGATAATTTGGCACGTCTATGGTGTGTAGAGACAGGGGAAATCAAGCGAGAGTACAGTGGGCATCAGAAGGCTGTGGTCTGTCTGGCTTTCAATGACAGCGTGCTTGGTTAAATCAGAAACAGTCGGTCATCGCCTCCCATTCTGATGAAACAGGCAGCGGGACTGTTTACTGTCACAAGGTTTACAGCCTGGAGTACTACATCAGGACAATGTAAGGACAAACTATACGTGACAGGACTGATAAACGTTGTTTTGAATGTTATTGAAATTGTAATGTATATTTGTTTGTGTGTAACTACACAATGTATGAAAAAAACATTTATCAGTCTGCTACAACAATGTCAATGGACCATGGAAGAACATGCAATACTACAGCTCACCTTTACCATTTTTAGAAATATTATGCAGTATCAGGATGTGTAGGGAAATACTTAATTGTACAACCTAGTATAAAAAACTGTAATAATAATAATGCTAAAAATAGGATTTGTGTGTGAATGGTCTTATTTAAATATCCAGGTTGTAGCTAAATTGTATAAACAGTCTGGAAAAAAGTGTATAAAAAATAGCAGAATAAGGATTTTGTGTGATGATGTACATATAACAAAATTTCAAAATGTACATTAGTGATATACAGTATACATTGCTGCTCAATTATTATCCTCTTCAGGCCCATAAATGGATGAATAATTAATAATAATAATAATAATAATAATAATTCATTTTATTTGTATAGTTCCTTTCAAGGTACCCAAGGACGCTTTACCTCAAGACACATACAATACATTAAGTTAGAAAAAAAAAAACAAGGTTAAAGGAAGAGATAATAATAATAATAGAGATTTGAATTGAGATGAATAGAAGAAGAGGCAGAGCGAATAGAAAGTGGGAGAGTTCCACAGAGTTGGGGCAGCAACACTGAATGATCTGCCACCCAAGGAGGCCAGCCTAAATCTAGGTACGACCAGCAGGCCAGCATAGGAGGACCTGAGTGAGCGCATGGGCATGTAGGGAGTCAGCAGGAGGGAAAGATAGACTGGGGCAAGTCCATGAAGGACTTTGAAAGTGAGGAGCAGTATTTTATATTGGATGCGCTTGTATACAGGAAGCCAGTGCAGTTGCTCCAGAACCGGGGTGATGTGGTCATGTTTGCGAGTAGATGTTAGGATTCTAGTAGGAGCATTCTGGATCAGTTGTAGTGCGCGTATTGTCTTGTTAGGAAGACCGTAGAGTAGTGAATTGCAATAGTCGAGCCGAGAAGTAACAAAAGCATGAACCAGAACCTCTTGCGAAGGCAAGAAATGTTGCGTAGGTGGAAATAAGCGGACTTTGTGGTAGCGCGGATGTAGGGCTGAAAAGAGAGGAGAGGGTCGAAAGTCGCACCAAGGTTCCGAGCCGTAGTTGATGGAGAGACAGATGTGTTCCCAATGAGAATATCAGGGCAAGAAAAAGAGGAGAGTGCAGCTTTAGAGCCAATGTATAGAAGTTCGGATTTATCTGTGTTCAGTTGAAGGTCGTTTGCCTGCAACCATAGAATGAGATCTTGGAGACACCCAGTGAGAGAAGAGGAGGAAAGTGATCACAGGGCCGAGGCTATTTGCGTGTCATCTGCATAGAAGTGAAATTTTATTGCATGATTTCGGAAAATTTCACCTAGGGGAGAGATGAATAGGAGTGGTCCGAGGACCGAGCCCTGTGGCACACCCTGACGCATGGGTGCATTTTTTTGAGACGTGGCACCCCAGCTGGACAAAATGTTGCCTGTCAGAGAGATATGATTTAAACTATGCTAATGCCAGGCCAGAAATACCAATATTAGACAGCCTAGACAGAAGAATGTTGTGATTTATTGTATCAAATGCGGCGGTGAGGTCGAGAAGTAGAAGAATAGACACCTGTCCTTTGTCAGCGAACAGGGGGAGGTCATTTAGAACACTGAGCAATGCAGTCTCTGTACTATGATATGGGCAGAAACCAGATTGAAAATCTTCAAGCAGATGATTAAAATTTAAGATATCTAGCAGCTGGGATGCCACCACTCGCTCTACAATTTTGGAAATGAACGGAAGGTTTGAAACAGGTCTGAAATGACCAAGAACAGTGAAATCGAGATCGTGCTTCTTAATACTGGGTGTGACTGCAGCAAGTTTCCATGATGGAGGAACATAACCAGCAGACAGTGATAGATTGACCATGTGGCACATAGGGGCAGCAAAGGCAGCCACAGCGGACTGAAGCAGAGAGGCAGGAAGCGGATCTAGACGCGGAGATGTTGTAGACTTTGACTTCGAAATGATTTCAGAGACTTCGACAGAGTCAACAGGTAAGAAGGAAGAAACAAGGATAGAATCAGACACAGGAGAAAGATGGACTGGGGCAAACACAGGTGTATTCTGAAGTCCCTTATAGATAGTTGACACCTTTTCATCGAAAAAGGTAAGGAAGGCCTCACATAAACCGGGGGAGGAAACAACTGAGTCGTGGGGGGAGCACACAAGTTTTTTGACTGTGGTAAACAGCCGCTTGGGGTATTGGCCGGCTTTTTTGAACACCTTGCTGTAATATGTAATTAAACAGAATTCCACAAGGTTCTCATGTGCTCACAACCTAAAGGTATTCAATCATTTAAATACTGGTTCAGCATGGGGTTTGGTATTCATCTTTCTTGCTTCCACATCTGTATATAACCACATATATTTCAATACAATCTATGCCATTAAAACACTGATTTGACAGATTGGGTCATTGAAGTCTCTGCCATACGAAACCCTGATTAGCAATGTTGAAATATACTTTTTAGTTTACCACCAAGGTTTTTCTGTATGATTAAAATCCTCTTGCAATCCTACAATATGAATCTGTATGTACTCAGGAAAAATGACTCATTCAAAATGATGACACTTTATTGTAGCTCAACAGTGCTTTCAGTTACTCATCTGCATCAGGTTACACAAATATAAGCAGCAACAAGTCTCTGAATTGAAAACTATTTTTAAAAAGGGCTGGGATAAGACGTGGATAAGATGACTGGATGCATCTGTTTGCCTTGTCAGAGTGATGGTGTGGGTGTGTGTGGCTCCTCCAGTTTGTTTCAGCGATAGCAATATGTGTGCACCTCCATACCAGAGGGGATGTGTGTTTCCGTGCCGTGTGCTCACACACACTGAAGGGAAGCTCATTCTGGCAGGTAGTAGAAACACACCGAAACACAAACATTGTTGGGGAAGCAGATGTCAATGCAGAAGTAAATTAGTCTTTCTTTGGGACCTGTAAGGAGATCAGTAAGCTTCAGATCAGTAAGGGAGGTAGGATTCTTACTTACATCAATCACAAAATTACTTTGCTTTCCCAGTTCTGCCACAGTTAGTCACTAAAACTCTGGAAAAGGTCAGGACTGGAGTGCTGGATTATGTTTCTCAGACACACTTTGCTCTTTAAAGTGCTTCACGCTATGTGCCCCTGCACTTGGCTTGTTCGCCAACATAAGCCTTCTAAATGTTCCACTGTTTGTCTTTAGAATAACAAAGTAGTGTATTAAAATGTATTAACAGTTTTTAGCTTGTATTTATTTATTTATTTAGTTGTGTTTGTAGGGGAAATCTCACCACCAGCTCTCCTGGTCCAGTACACAGGTCTGTGCTGACAGAGGGCCTGCAGCGGTTGTTGTAGTACTGAAGCATCCACACGATGGCCTGACAACACACCTAAAAACTCCATGTGTCTCTGAGTCTCATTTCCCAGCAGCCAGATCTGATTCATCTGAAATAATAACCACATCCATCATATTTAAATTCACATTATTAGTATACTGTATGTTGAACTACAGCTGAATTAGGTCCTATAAAGATTTTTTTTGTCTAGCTATAGGTTTGACATAAACAATTATGCCATAATTAATTACTACAAATGAAATGAGACGTGTGCATGTGATCTGATGTGTCTGTGAACATGATAGCAGTTAATATCTATAATAAAATAAGTGATTAATTCCAAATGCCTATTCAGTAGCATAAGTGTTCTGGTAAGCAGATTGAATTACCTAGAATTGTCTAATGGCCTCAATTAGGTGCAGCCATAGAAAAAAAATCTAATCTTGCTCCGGGCTTTCTACCTGGACAAGGATACACGTCAAGTCAAGTGGAACAACCCGTCTATTCTGTGCAGATCATAACCCACCACAGGAACAGCTTGTTAAGTGCTGAGAGAAGTGTGGCCAGCACAAGTCTCATGCCTGTTAACAGAAGAGTGCGCTTTCCTCCCAGTAGTGACTTATAAGAGGCAAGAAGCAACAGAGCGACCATTGTGCACTTAGTGGTCCCATCCTGTAATGGGATACATATAAGGCAGATCAAATGTGCTAAGGAATTCAGAGCCAGCTAGGCCTGAGCTCTACTGAACCTGTGCGGTCTGTTGCTCCTTTTCTGGAGTTGGAAAGAAGAAAGCAGCCAAAGGTAGTTTTTCATCAGCTCAGGAGCACTGGGGGAGGTGCTGTGTTCAAGTGTCAGTCAATCTGCTAGCATAATAGCACTTATACACGAGTTAACACCACTCTGTTTATAAAGGGCCTGATGTATTTCAAAGCACATTCCAAATCATGTTACATTTTGCTAATTCGAATATCTGAGCTGCTGTTGATTAAGCATTATTACCTGTTCTTTGGATTCATTCAAGAGAATGTTCATGTTTTCATAATCAGACCTCTCCATTTGACGAAGGAAACAGCTGTCCTGGTTGTCAGGCTTGTAGCATATTAACCCCTAAACAAGAGAAATGATCATTAAAGAATTTCTGTTAAGTTTAAGTGTTCTGTTAAATCCAAAAAGGAAATAGAGATCTTACATGCTTAATGTCGAAGAGCACTGTAGACGTGTGATTTGTGTGTGAGGTGACGGAGTATGTCACTACACTGTTGTGTTTGTCTACTGATGCAGACTGATTGATCAGAACAGCAGAGTGGTCAGGAGCTTTGATGCGGACAACCTGTAATGAAGACTGTTTGAGAGAGCTTTCTTTATCATTTGGGTGTTGGACGTTCTGTTGTTTATTTGAAGGATTACATGCCTTGAATTTGACACCCTATCGCTCACCTGCGTGCCTTGTTGGAGTGTGAACTTCCCTGTGATGATGAGGGCAATGAGGGCAAAGATAATGATAAGCAGTGTAACAGCGAGGCTGCCCCATAACACGCGCTGTGGAAACCTGGAGGAGCCTATGGGGCTACAATGCTGACATGAGAAAAAATACATAAATATCACCCAATCGTAATACTATTATGAGAAATCCTTCTTTTATTCTTTATTCAGGTAAACATTCTGCACTAAAGTACTCTCTTCATTCAAAAGTCTTACTTCAAAAGATTACTGTCTGTACTAAAAAATCATATTTATTCATAGAAAATTATCTAAATAATTAAAATACACTTGTGTATTGTGTATACACTAAAATACACAATGTGTATAATGAGTATAACTGACACAATGTGTATAATGAGTATAACTCATTATACTTGTGAATCATCATTTTGTATGTAAATAAAACTCACCATGCACTGTGACGCCTCCAAAGTGGTTTCTGAGAATTTCCACCACCTCATCATTCTGAATCTAGTTGCTTCTCCTCAGTCCCTGGCTCTTGCTTGTCCGTATCAAACTGTGGTCATGACTAAGACTGAGCAAGAGAGTTTGCTGTATACCTGCTCAGGTCCTCACTGCTAGTCTTTAACCCCCCCAAACACGTACACACACAAAACATAGTCCAACCCACTGGCTGCCACCCCACACTGGACAATGGACAAAGGGGAAAGGTAGGGTTTTTTCTGTGGACATGGCTTGTCATCGCAAGGAGGCAGTTATTTTAGAAATGCATTGCTCTTGTCCTGGATGTGCTACTGTAGCTGGTGACTGGCCAAGGTGACTTTAACTCCCACTACTGTAATTGATCACGAAAACATTGCATAATTACATGTAATTATGTAATTCCACACAACCACCAATCACATCTTTGATTCCGAGATGCTTTTTTATTTGATCTTTGTCTGGTGAGTACTTTGTTCAAGACATGACAAAAAAAGGAAGCTATCACAAGCGATTATTAAACTGAAGACCGTTACAATAACTGTTATACATCAAACTCTACACGCAGGTCTAACTTTAATAATGATGGAAAAAAAAGCACCCTAACTTCGAACAGTTTTTTTGAGTGGTAGTGCTCATCCGGGCAAATCATCACATTGGCTCCTTTATCAACCAATAAGCCATCTTGTCTGTTGCATGTTGTTTTTTAGTAGCTGAGATTTGAAATATACAGCAGAACAAATAAAAGCATCACTGACTGAGCCTGTATTCTGTACATGTAAGTATATTGTCATGTACCTATACGTGTGTAGATAGCTTTAAAATGGGTAAAGGAAAACTAACACTGTACTTCGCAAAAAGCACAATGATGTACATGGACATTAATGTGGAATAAGAGAGGTAGACCATACTGATGAAGCAGATTATCAATAGAAAGTTTTTGTAGCTTTATAATAGGCAGTGCATATTCTGATCAGTGTCCAATACAAAGTGCTGGATACTGGATATGAAATTCATTCATGGGGATCCACTTGTAGATTCCCACTTCCAAAAAACCTAAACCAATTCAAAAACTGGATTTTAGATGTATTGATATCCAGAGGACTGGAGATCAGAAACTACAAATATAAATATCAATTAGAAATATCAACTTATTTTATAATCATCTGTTGTAGTGTGTCTCGATCTAGTCCTCAAGACCTTCAAGTCAGTCCATGTTTTCTTCTGCTGAAGATTCAGAGACAACTAATCCAGCAATTCATCTATTACCTGTGACATACTGTACTGTGTAAAAGTCTTCAACACCCTATTGTTTTTAGGTACACATTTTATTATTACTTAAAAAAAAGTAAGTTTGACAGTCAAAGTCTCCAGAAGAGCTATGGGAGATTCTCCAAGACACTCAGTAAAACTTACCAATTAATTAATGTACAGTTTGATGCAGAAGACTTATGCACATGCAAAGACTCACTGTAAAGCAAAGACACCTTCAAAAATAATGTTTCTAGATAGACCACTATAAACTGCAGTAAGCAGTAATAGAGAAAAGGAAATCAATGTGCTTTCTTAATTAGTGTTCTCCGGTATACTGTGTGCAGTATTATAAGGAAATTAGCTTTTAAGTTATACTGAACATCTTGGAGAATCTGCCACAGCTCTTCTGGAGTCTTTGACTTATTTGTTTGCATGCAAAACCCAGCAGCCTTCATAATGTTTTTGTCTGAAAAGTGGTCTGTTATGTATTGTACTGCTTTCCTTACAGACATACAAACATTTTTGTGTAACATTTATTTTTTGTTGGAAAACACTTTTTGTATTGACCCAATAATGCCGAAATCAAAAAATCCTCAATGACCAAAGTTGTGACCTAAAAACAATCGGGTGCCTAAGATTTTTGCACAGGACTGTATGTGTTTGGCTTAACAAAATAACAATGCGCTGACTGACTAATAATCGTGTTTGTTCAAGTGAGTTCTGTTTTGTTCGTAATATTAAAAACGTCCCTTTCTGCTGAACCTACATAACACAGGATACATGTCACATCCTCATCAATAGTGACCCACTATGCTTGGAGAGCTGGTAAAATCTCTGCAATGC
>JANCOA010000057.1:11647280-11660257 GCA_024363135.1 Leptodoras oyakawai | reverse complement strand
GTCTTTGGACTGTGGGAGGAAACCGGAGTACCCGGAGGAAACCCACGCGAACAGGGGGAGAACATGCAAACTCCACATAGAAATTTCCCAGGTCGCCCCACCCGGGGATCGAACCCGGGTCCTTCTTGCAGTGAGGCGACAGCGCTATCCACTGCGCCACCGTGCCGCCCACTCAGTAAATCTTACCAGCTAATTACTGTACTGTTACGCATGCAAAGCCCAGCAGCCTTTATTATGTTATCTGTGTTAAAGGTGCCCTGTTATTTAATGTGTTGCTTTTGTTACTGACAGAAAAAAATTTGTGTAACATTTAATTTTTTGTTAACAAAAATATAAAGTAATGCAGAACTCAATAACAAACTCTGGACCTAAAAGAATAGGGTGCCTTTTGCACAGTACTGTATGTGTATATTGTTAAGAACATGTACTGTTATTTCCAGTCCACATCCCGAGTGCTCACAGAGATCCTGAAAAACCTGAGTGAAATGGAGGAAGGCTCCAAGTAAGCAGATGAATGAAGATTTATTACATTACAAGGTCCAGGATAAATTTACACTATTATATTCCCTTCATGTTAAAGCCCTTTACTGAAGGATTGCAGGATACTGGTGGTTTCTCACTGCCTGCCAGTTCGACGGTTCGCCGCATGGAGATGCCAAATGATAAATGTACCCGTGGGCAAGACATGTGCGGCTGCACACACACATCCAGCAGAACGGCTCGTCCCACACAGCCTGGGAATATTTTACAAATACTGCACACATCTGACCAAGGTACACAACCATCTGTTTATAGCCTCAGCCACATATAGAACTGTAACAGCTTTGCTTTTTCAATACATTTTAAGAAATACTGCACCAAATTCCACACACCTACACTTTGGTACATAAGACCAAAAGAGAGAGGCTGGGGAAAAAATAGAAATGTATGAGTCATATTTGTACACTAAGCTCCAAAACATGTCATAAATGTGTCAGAATGTACTCTACTGACTGTTACTTTTGCTTTGCTGATGGTTCTACTGACCTTTGTGTGCGTCTTTTTAAGCCCTTACTGTTTGAGGCTCAGGTTTCTACTGTTCAGAGACTAGCCTGTAAATTCTGTCATGTAAACCATGACAAGCTTATCAGAAATATTCCCTTCTTCAGATTCTGGTTCTACTGAATCTCATTAAATTTTTTATACTTTTTATATTCAAGACATGTATATAAAGCACTGGCCATTTTTGACATTTTAAAAATTAAACCATGCTGACAGGATTCATGTTTTGCTTATGCATACTGCAAATTGTCATACATTTTAACGTGACTTATTCAGTGTTGTTTCTTGAGCTTTTTTTCCTTTTGCTCATTTCCATTATGTCAGTTCAGTAGGAATTTTTTAGTCTTCTGCTACCTGACAGATGAAATGAGATAAAAACACAGACAAGACTAAATAAAGGTTTTTCTGCCAAATAACCCCACCCAGACCTGAGCAGCTCTGCTTTCTTGCAGCACAAAGGGCTTAAATCCAACCAAGGAAAATAATAAACAAATAATCTTGCAACACTGCAAAAGGAAGTTTGGAAGTTTTGTGTTAGTCTACTATTCTACAGGTTTAGAGACTCTTTACAACATTACAAGCCCCTCTTTAAATGCGTTACAAAAATGCCACTGCAAGAAAACTTGCTTAACACAGCCTCAGTGTGTCAGGATCAGAGCATGTATTAACGAGTGTACATCCTGTACTTGATTTATTGTAGTGAAGAGGAGGAAAACATTGAGCTGGCTGTGTAATATTTCCAATGTCACTCTGCAGAGTAGTTGTAGCATGCAAGACACACAGGAAAAGGCTCCTGTGCTGGAAGAGGAAACCATTATTCACCTCTGCCAGAGCCGAGTGTTGCATTCTCCCACTACCTTCCTCAAGAGCTATACAAAACCAGTCAACATCTTCATGGACACAGGTAAATGTTATGTCATTTGAAGCATTCAGGTTTGTTAGATTTCTCTTGAAATCTGATAAATATGTTTCTGTTATTAGAAATTGTGTGGCCAACCAACCATCGAGTCTACTGGAAGAGCGAGTGGTAAAGTAGAGAAAAAAAACCCCCAACAACTTCCAATCCAACAAAGAATCTTTACAAAGCAATAATTCACCGAAGCACATAATTAAAACTCATACAAAGAGTTGGTATTGTGCTTTATTAATTAATTGTAAAGCAGTAAGAGCAAGCGTTTCTTTCCCTCCTAAATTTCAAAAGTTTATTTGTACACCATTAACATATATAGCTTTAGTTGATTTTTCAAACATAGTGGGTAAGGCAGCAAGGTAAAGGCAAGGCCTGTGGAAAAAACATACCATCATCCTTAGTGTATACGTTTTTGAGAGTGGCAAATTAGTGTCACTTGCCATCATTCAAGATCTTGAAGGTTTTTTTTTTAAACCCAGTAAAACATTCAGTATACCACGCAGTGTTCTTGTCCAACAAGTAACAGACTGTCAGGGTTTTGTCATTTGTCAGTTTGTTGTCAATCTATTTTTTTATTTTTTTTTGCCAAATAGTTCAACATACAGACTGCCTCTTAAAAATTTCATTCAGTATTTTAGACAGATAACCAAATGCTTAAAGACAGATGACTTAATGTTGTCCAATAAGTCACGAGGGACTGATAACATCAATGCCGTAGGTTTAGGAAAACATTAACAGATGAAGACAGAATACTAACCTTGTGGCATGTGTACATTTTTATACTGTAGGTAATACATTATGTTGATATTAAATTGCAGGAATTGCAGCTAAACATGAGAGGCATAATAAGATTTTCAGATAAAGTCTAGAAAATAGAACTGAGACTGACATAAGCCTTAGGGAATGTGTTGATGGAAACAGATGGAGGACAGTTTCTATACATAAAATAAGAAGTCGAGTATATTATCTGACTGGAAACCTGCAGTCACAAGGTACACTCAAAAGCCACAGTTTATGGTTTCTGCTTAATATCAACCCAAGCTTAATATGGTTTGTTCTCTCTCCCTTTAAAAAACCTAAGGCCACTTAAGAAACACCAACTAGTACCTCAACCTATTTCCCGGTTCCTTACAATAAAATTTAGACTGATAGCTTTAAACCTGTTTTGCACCATGCAGTATTTTCATGCCACTATTCCTCTGGGTGCTACTGATGGTCCAAATCTTTGGTGAAATGCAACCAAGCTGATAAACTTGGTGAAAGGGAAGAAGCAGCAGCATTTCAGAAAGTCCTTGGGCTGTGAGGAACAGGTAGCAGGTTTATGGCAGCCATATCCTCACCTTCACAGGACGGTGCTTTCCGAGTCCAAGTCCGAGTCCTTTAGCTGAGCAACAGGCTGCTGATCCGGGGCAATGTCAGGAATAAGGACTCGACCCAGTCCTTTGAATGACATCCCAGGTTCTGAAGAAATACAGTAACGTTAGTGTCAATCCAGGCTTTATACTGCAGTATAAAAAGTTTTCTAGACTTCTTGTAACAAAGCAGGCATATTTATTGCTTTCTTGTGATCTGTCCAAACATGACCAATATATGATGACCCCCTCTAGTTAAGGGGTGTTCAAGTATTTGTTGGTAGTGTTCCATAAAAATACTTACTTATATACATCCAGATAAGCAACTAAGATGACCAAAAGGGGACAACTACCATTTAATTCTTAACCATAAATGATTAGCTTATGACTATAAATAAGACAGTACAGATATTAATGTAAAATGGATGCGTCTAAGAGCAAAAACAGCTTGGCCATTAAGCAGTAGCCCATGCAAACGCAAAGCAGGGCTACAGAGTGCTTAAACACAAACATCAACTCCCCTCCTTGGCATCACTCACTACATAGGTACAAACTGCTTCTGGAAGCAACATCAGCAGAACAACACTGTGTTTGGAGCTGGAATGGGTTCCAGTGTCCAAGCAGATGCACACAATTGATCTTAGGATGTACTCATAGTGATCTTAGGATCACTATGCTCAAAGCCAGAGTCAGTTGGAGTGGTGTAAAAGACACTGCCATTAAACTATGAAGCAGTGGGACAGTGTTGTCTAACTGGCAGTCTGAAGATGACTGTGGGTTTGGCAGATGCCAGGAGAACAATACATATCAGAATGTACAGTGCTAACAGTAAAGTTTAGTGAAGGAGAGATAATGATCTGGGGCTGTTTTTCTGGGTTTGGGCCCCTTACTTTCAGTGAAGGGTAATGTTAATGCCACAGCATATAAAGACAATTATGACAATTGTATGCTTCCAACTTTGTGGCAGCAGTTTGAGCAAGAAACTTTCCTGTTCCTGCCTGACTGTGCCCCTCTGCCCAACACAATGTCCATAAGGAATTGGTTTGTTTAGTGTTTAGGAAATCCAGTGCCTGCACAGAGACCTGAACTCAACCCTACTGAACACCTCTGGGATGAATTGCAATGTTGAGTGTGAGCCAGGCCTTCTCATCCTTACATATGAGATTCTGACTAAAATTCCAACAGACACACTCCAAAATCTTATAGATAGAATTAAAACTGTATTAATGTACATATTAATGCCTGAGGTCACGCTCTGGTGTCAGTAGAGAAGGCCCGAGTCAGCATTTCAATTCATACCTAAGGTGTTCAGCTGGGTTGAGGTTAGGGCTTCTTAACCTCTTGTTTCCAGTGAAGAGAAACCTTAACAACATTAAGCATAAACAGTGGATAAAATCTACACACAGTACAGCCTACACAACCTTGTTAAATTGCCAGTTTGTAGGATGTTCCTGACATTTACTTAATTTCATCTTACAGCAAAAGCAATGGTCCACAAAGATCTTACAAAGCATCAAAAGGATCTCACTATTGAAAGGTATCAGCCAAGAGAACGGTACAAAAATTTTTTTTCAAGGCATTAGATACACCATTGAACCTAGTGAAGGCCATCAACAAGTGGATAAAATATGGCACAATAGTGAAGAAATCCCCCCTCCCCCACAAAAACTTTGGCAACAGTAATATGTAGACTTTTTTATACCCATGTATACATTTGTAAGAAATTGTAAATGTCACATAAAGAATAAACATGCCTGCAGGTTACCATAACAGTTACAATTGTCTTATACAAAAGGAATTGACAATGTTGCAATAGATGGTGACTAACCCATCATTTTGTAGGCAGCGCTCCAGATGTCATTAGCATCAGTGATGTCACTGGCCAAACTCTGAGGCTGTGGTGGAGGTGGAACAGTGGGTCTGTTGCGTGGTTTAGGCACTGGCCGAGGCCGAGGCAGAGAGCCAGACTGAAACGAGGAGGGAAAACTTGGGCCTGCAGTTTCAGGAGGGATCATGGAAGGTGGAGGAGTTTTAGGGGGACTGGGAGTATTAGGTGGAGAAGGTTCCTCTCCTGGATCTCCAACTGCTGTGGGCTGAGGAAGATGAGGAGTGACCTGGCTGGGGGGCTCTGGGGGTGGATGGTTGGGGGCCTGGAGAGGAGGCTGGTTGCTTGAATGGCGTCGAGGTATTGTGCTAGACTGAATTACTAACTGAGTGGGGCTAAGACTGCTTGGAGAGTGAGTGGCAAGAGGCTTCGGAGATGGAGAGAGGGATTGAGGAGTCCCACACGATGGCTGTGGAGTTGACTGGATGCCTGGCTGACCTGACGGTGGATTGGCTGGTTTAGGAGGAGCAGGAGCTGGCTTTTTTATAGCTATGGCAAGCAGATTAAAAGTTTCAGATCAGAATTGGGCAAATGTTTCTTCAGTGTGTATTAAATGATACAGTGGTCGGGTTACCTCTGCGTGCCATATGAGGGCTGTATCCTGATGAGCCTGTTGCTGGAGATGCCACACTTAGCTGTGAACCTCCACAGCCATTTCTCTGAGGTGTGGATGCTGCATCACTCGACTTTGAACTGCCAGAATACAGAAGTAAATGCATGCTTTCATGAAATGAGAACAAAAACCGCCTTTCATGCTGTGAATTGAGTAGGAATGATTCATGCAATGACTAATGACTAGCAGATTTTGTCACAATACTGTCAAAACCTTTAACAGCATTGCACATATCTACTATATCATGCAAAAAATAAAAGATGAATATAGTGATTCAAGATAAAGTCAAGATTGATCTTATACCTATATAAGTTGGGTTCTTATAAGACAACATGAAAAGAAAATCATAAGCATTTCCCTTCCATGATGTGGATTGCAAAATAGGCTTTGTGTGTGTGAATGAAAGGTGGGGATAGAAAGAGGGGAGACGTATGACATTATTTGCTAATGTTGTTTTTTTCCAGTACCTGTTTAGAAGTCCAAAATTTCCTTTATGAAGGATATTAAACTTTTTTTCTTGAAGTAACTGAAATTGTAACTGTAACCAATAAGACACAAAGGGACACAAACTACCAAGGTACAAAGAGTTCAGGTAGACTTTAATAAGTAGTAAGCCTACATTAGTGCCCTGTGCATAACCTACTGTTCACCCATAACAGACACTAGCTGGCATATACAAATGCAAATAGAAAACAGTTATGCCTACTCATTTAGAATGAACACAGACCAAATGAATGAGCAAGCAGGGTCATTTTCATGCAGTAGTAAGCAAGGTGGCTCACAGGTTCTATAAAGCAATGCTATACCTCTTACCTGATCTCCTCAGTTTGTTGTGCTAGAAGCTGCTGTGCTGCTGCTAGGGCTGCCATCCCCAGTGCCAAGCTAGGGTGGCAGACCTCCACACCCAGACCCTCTGGTGCAGGCTGCTGTAGCAGGAGCTCAGCTACAGACTGGCCTCCTGCATTACTGACAGCCTCCACCGGGGGAAGAGGGGGCTGGAAGGCAGGGGAAGTGTGCTGTTTTCTAGTTAGTGTACTGCCTCTACGGGGATTGTGCTCCATTAATTTGTTAGCAGAGCTGAAGGAAAGACAGATAGTGAAGACTCCACACCAAGTGCAAAGATGACCCAATACCACACACCAAACAGAACAGGGGAAAAAAGCTATTCTCATCTACAGATATGCCTCCATGACCACAGTGAAGCAGATAGCATTCAGTTGTTCAGAGAATTAACTTCTGTATCAGCAGCGCAAAGAGTTTACTAATGGACAGACTAATGGAAGATTACAGTTCAGGTAAATCTTTACAAAGCATTAGAAGATTATTTGAAGGATTATTTGAAGTGATGACAGTCTGGTCACTGATATTGTGTGTGATGTTTATTGTTAGCGAGTGTACCTCTCTCGTTTGGCCACATCACCATCAGGTCCCACCATACTATTAGGTCTCTTCCTCTCTGCTGTGCCCGAGTCATAGTCAGGTATGGTCAGATGGTTGACATGGTTTGTCATGGGAGTGGGCATTGCAAACATGCCTGATACATTGAACTCCACATCTAAACAGATAATGTGTATATACCTCAGTCTTTGAGTGATCGTTTTAAATGCTTTTTCTTAGGGGTGAACAATTCAAGGTTATCGTTCTCACCTTCAGGGAAAAACCAGTCTGCATGTTGAATGATGGGCTCAATAATAGTAACGACATGGACAGAGGTAGCAGCTGCCATCTCAGCTAGGCTACTGTAATTATAGGCATAACACATTAGGGCCTGCATAGTTCATACCATATACATTTTACTGAAAAAAAATTCTCACCCCTCTGTTTTTGGCCATAACAGATTTGGTCCTAAGACAATTGCAATGTTGCTGGGGGTCATCTTGTTAATTTCACTTTCTTGAGCAAGCTTAGCAAGGAACTTCACCAGATACCTATTGCAATGGAATTTTAATCAGTGATTGGCCAAACTGTATGGCTGTTACATTTGAATGGTTTTGATAAACTCACCTGAAGTTGGCTTTGTTGTTCTTTGGTAACTGATCACAGGTCATCCACAAAGCTTGTAACCTTTTATCTGGGTCAGATATACTATAAATATATGAATACAGTATGTCAAAAATTAAAAGCAGAAAATTCCACAACTAAAATAATTATATTTATGTTTCCCGGTTCTAGATTACTCAAGAAAATATCTGGATTATTCTTTCTTATATAGTGCCATGAACTGGCTTACTTGGATGCCTGAATCCATTCATCATAGAGTTCATAAGTCATAAGAGGCTCTGGCAGTTCCCTTAGGTAGGACTTCAAAGCCCCTAATCAGATAATTAAAAAAAAAAATCTATAAATTAACAATAATGACATCATATCAGTATTACAGGAGAAAACCCCATTTTTTACCAGCAACTGCATGTGGGTCAGAGTAGAACTCCTCTAGCTGAGAGGTGGAGCAGTCCAGAGCTGCCTTAAGCTTCTTTAGTTTAGAAGCTCCTGCAGTTATTCGGAAAAGACCCTGTTCAGAGAGCAAATGAGAGCCAAAATGCACAAAATGTTTTACATCATACCAATATTATTCAGATATTAATAATAAGTATACTTTCTATTTATCACCTTCTAATTCACTGCTATTTTCTAAATTACAAGCAGATTCAGAAGAGCATGCCATTTAGTATGTTGTTTTTCATGTGGCATGAGATGGCTAGTGATGTTCGTCATACCTCTTCCTTCATGCCTGTCTCCAGCAGCATCATCACACAGGCCTCTATGGGCAGCGCTATTTCTCTGCTACTCCGCTTCAGGTGCTCGTCCAAGCCTGTTCCAAATGCTGGCTTCTCTGTCCATGAGTCTAGACAAATACACAGTAAGATTACACAGATGAAATTTCTAATTAACATTTCTTAAACTTTAAGAAATAAGAAAATCTCTTCTTTCTCCATGTCTTTTGCCTGTTAAATATTCAGATTTCAGTAATGCATTTTAAGAAAGTGTCCCAACTTTTCTGGAAATGGGGATCCTATTGTCTGGATCCTTGTATTTGATTGTATTCCATTCTATTGTACCTACTGAATAGAATGCAATAAACAAAACCTAATAGCAGTCAGAGGAGCTGTCACCTTGCTGTGCCTGGATGGTAGGCAGGACATTTTCCAGCACAGAGAGAGATTTTCTGTGGTAATCCGCTTGAGCCTCTAACAACTGAAAACAGAAAACAAATTGAGACCACAATTACAGTAACAATTACTAAATGTCTTGACTACAAACAACTAAATGCACTTACTGTTACATAGTAGCGTGCATAGTCCCCCTCTTTTGAAAAGAAATTGTACAGGTCGGCTGAGAGTTGATCCTAAATCGGAGACGACAGATCACAACACAACTATACTCATTCACAGACACATGCACACTCAGAGTGAACCACTGCACTGTGGTATACATTTTAGATTTGGAAGAGTTGTTCCATGGTACTGCAATTCATTTGAAACATGGATATAGGAGAAAATGGTGGAGAGAAATTGTGCTTCACTCTTGCTTTTGTATATCCCTTTGTACCCATGTAGAAAAGGGCTGCATATAAGCAGTGTTTCATCTTAGGGTACAAAAAACAAAACAATCTACTCGTAACACTGTGTATAATGAAAACTGATCAGTCTTGATGTGTTTGTTACCTTGCAGAGCTCCATTTTGTTCATTGCTTCATCCATCTCTTCTTTAAGCGAGTCTGCCTTGGCCGTCAGTGCTTGTGTGTTTGTTCCCGAGATTATGGATTTGGTTGCCTGCAACCATCTGAGTATGAGACAACAGAGGTTATTACTGACTACCAGATGACTGGCAATAGCTGGTAATAAAAAAATTAAAAAAAAAAAAAAAAAGACGACGACACAGTGACGTGAATGGAAAGTAATCGTAAGCTTTGACACCCCAAAAATAATGACCTTGTTCGAGCAGAATCGTAATCTAGCACCAGCTTGGCAAGTTGTCTTCTCTGCTTGAGTATGTTGGGGATGTCCACCTGAGAAAATGTATATACAGTCAGTGTATAAAAAAAATAGCCACATACTACATAGTCCTAGGAAACTAGGAAAACCTTGTGTGCTTACCTCAGCTAACTGATTTAGTGGGTCTAAAATGTCTTTCTCAATCTGAATCTCATGCTGCATCAGCTCAGACGCCAGTCTGTTCTCTGCCTCGCCACACACCTCCATCATTTTCCTACCAAGTAGTAGCCGAATATGCTGAATTGCACTTTATAGTCAATTAGGGTTTGCCAAATGCTGCATTAACCATGCATTATGAAATGACAGAATCTTTTCTTAACCACATGAACACATGAAACACTTAAGGTCTAGATAATTGCTGCGCAGAAGACTATTGACAACACGCATATTATGAATTGGCTTCAAATTTAGACAACTAAAAGAAAAAGTAACAAACACTTCACATTTACCCAATAAGAGACTCCTCTCCTAGTTGGCTCCCACTATCTTGCATGGCCTGTGATAACGCTGTCAATGGGAGCTTTTTCTGCAAGACACAGAAACAAATGCAGATTCATGCAGACCTAACAGGCTGGTGACAACACAAGTGGTACCAGGGAGTTTACAGTGTAAAGAACCCTTTCATGACTCTTCTGGACATCTGTGCCTACCTGCCCCTGCAGACATGCAACCAGTCTCTTGTGTGTGTTGTGGGAAACGGCCCGCACCAGTTCCATGCGACGTTCAATCTGTGGAGAACAACACAAAACATCAATAGCAAGCCATAACTAAGTGCTCAAAACTGAATCAGGCACCAAAGCAGCAAGAAGCACCTCTCCAAATGACAACAGGTAACTGCGTAATGCTATGCTGAGGCCTTTGTTACACACTGTACTGTATACAGTGCACTCACTATCACTGTGCTATGATGCATGGTATGAACCAACTAAATGGCATATTGTGTGAAAAGCAGAAAAAAAAAATCTTATGTACAGTGATTCTCAATTATTTTCTTTTAACCCCCCCTAGGAAGAAGAGTCCCCCCCCACTACTCTCTGCCGCGACTATAAATACTGTGGGCATATAAACCCCACACATGACAAGTGTTTTTTACACGGCAACTGTAGCATCATTTGTCTATAAAATTGTTACAAGTACACCTCTTTATAACTATGTATGCCTTCATTATTAAAGTAGTAGATGTGCAATTACACTTTATTCTATACCATTTTACTTTCAAAATGAGAATAAGAAAATTCAAAGTGGGGTCACATGCGCCCCCCCTTCCATTTGAGAAGGACTGGGTTAGTAAAAAATATCTGCAGTAGACACAAAGTGGCTTTCACAGAGAACAGACAGAAAAACGTGTGTAAATCAAGTCTTTGTGGCTGGGTTTTATTATTAGTTACCATACACCCTGGCCCAAGGGTGACGCATAAAAAAAAAATATGCGTTTTACAACCGTGACACAGGGACAGGTAGAATGTTGTTCTCTTTGGATGTGGCTGGATGTACAAATATTTCCACTGAGGCTTCAAATAATTTACAGCTATGCATGCCTCATTGTTTGAGTTAATCACTACAGCTGACAAAGTCTGCATTTAAGCAGGGAAATCCTAAAATGTAGGTCCATTTACTTGCAGAAAATATTCCCTACCTGTAATAAAAGCCTACAGTATTATTTCTAATAAAGGCTAAACAGTCTTTTGCAGTATACAGTGTGCAAGTTGTATATACATGAAAATATGCAATGATTAATACAATACCCAGAAGCTCAGTAATGAATAAACAAACAGATCGAAAGAGAGTGATGACAGCAGAACTGCAGCAGTTTTCCAAAACAGAGCTTAATTTCAGGAATTCCATAGTCTGGGAGCAGAGATAACCACTGCTTCATGCCATTCAACACTCCCCCATGTCATTCCAGCACCACACAGCTGAGCCCACAGCACATTCTGCCTTCACGGATGTCTCCTGTGCACGGAGAGAGTGTATACCGTCCGCCTAGTGTGGGAACCCAGGGGAAGGGGAATCCATTGACTCATGTCTATTCTTTCTATGCTGAGGGAGATCCTGTTTGGATTAGCTGGTGCAAAGGTCTTTTATAAATGTTTCCCTGTTTCCATCCCACGCCAAACACCGGCAGACCAACAGTAGACTAAACAAGCTCAAACACTGGTCGGCACCATTTGTAATGGAATCAGTTTAGTATCTGGATTTACGAAAGTTCCATAGAAAAGGGAAACACCACACCAACCACACCCACTCCCCCAAGAGAGAAAAAATTGCATGGTTGACATTGGTAACATGGATATGATGTCATTAATTGCTTACATTGCCAAAGAGGGGAATCTCTGGCTTAGATTGTGTGTGTGTGTGTAAAAGCTTTGAGTAAACTGAGCTATATCTACACTGACTTTAGTCTACACAACTGGGTGTGGGTTGATGAAATAAAGGAATCAAAAGAACTAAGAAGCGACAAGCAGTTGTTCACAACACTGATCAAAAATCCTACCAACAGGCCCTTTAATGTATTTATTTTTTTCATTTGTATGACTACTGCATTTTCATAACCCATCTCTTAACCAGTGATCTCATCTGTGCCTTGAGAAGTTTCACAATGCTTAGCTGCAAAACGTCACAGGGTGGGGTGCAGTGTTTTAGGACAGCTCAGGTAATTTACCTATTTTGTTTGCACATTGAAAGCCATCCTCTTCCATGCCATGATACAAATGTGTCTGTGTTTGCAGTGTATTTACCTAGCAGCAGTGACTACCTGTCACAACACAGTCACACAGTTACCTGCAGGTCTTCTGTCACTAATGACAAATTGCAGGTCTGACTCCCTGATGAGTCACTGCATTACCAAAAAGTAAAACACACAGCCAAAGACAGACCTGTTTCCCAGGTTAAAGACAGTGTTCAGAATGCTGAAAGTTATGAATGACGTACTTATTTTAAGTTCAGTGAGATTATTAATGTTATTTCACATTCTCAGGTAGCTATAACTGGCCTGACAAAACCAACCTGACAGACAGTTCTTATCTGAAATGCTTCAATAAACCATTCATGCAGCAATGATGTGGAATTTTCCAAAGATAGCAAATGGCATTCAAACATGGAAGACATAGTCACCTGTAGCAGGTCATCGCTGAGGACTTCTGTTTTTTCAGCTCTGCAAGAGAAAAGCATGAGAGTATTAAAA
>JANCOA010000057.1:11566627-11578959 GCA_024363135.1 Leptodoras oyakawai | reverse complement strand
TTTTTAGCTTTTGCCATCAGGAGGTCTTGACAGTAGGAATACTTGACAAAAAATGACATGGATTCAAAATTTTTGGCTTTTAAAGGCTGTGGTCTTAAGATTTTGATCAGCTGAAAAACGCATGTTTGAGTGTAAATGCAGTCTACAAGAAATGTGTGTGTGTGTGTGTGTGTGTGTGTGTATTGTTTGTGAAAAAAAAGCATTATGTACTATGTTTTATAAAGAAAAGCAGCAAACCAGGAGCAAAATAGCCCCTCTATCCATGACATCTATAGTATCAGTCTCCTAACCCATTTCCTTCACCCCCACCCCTTATTTTGTCATTAAGCACCTGTCCAGGAACACAGCCTCCAGAGAGACAGTGCTGCATCTCAGGGCCAACATAAAATAGGCCATGGTAAGGTCTGTGCCAGAGCCCTGGAGATATAGCAGCTCATACCTTTACCACACCACTGGCTTCCACAGGGATAATTAAGAGTCTGTTTAGGTGAATTAAAAAAATTATAATTAAATACTGAAACCGCCTTACCCTCTATCCACAAACATGCATGACAAAGAATTTTTTTTTTATACTCAAAGATATGTAAATAAATGTTCCTTTTTATGTGCCAGTTGCCAACTTAAAGCAGAGAGACTCTGGATTCTGACTGTGTTATCTCACCATGAGATGAGATGCTACAGATTAAGGCACAGCCTTACATTATATATCCTTGAGTACACTTGTGATGTGCTCTATGTTGTCAAACACTATCGATTTAATTATAAACAGTAAAATGTTTAACACATGGCTACACACAAAGACATTTTTTTCATATAGCACTTCCCAACTCTGAGCTGTTGTTCTCAGTAGAGAGCTATTACTCGCCTCAGGCCTCATGTGTCCAATTAGAAGGCTTCAGCTCATCAGAGGTTTGCCCTACTGCTCTGCCATGCAACTGTACTGACTGTACCTGCATGTGGATCTCTCTCTCTCTCTCTCTCTCTGTCTGTATGAGACATCCTTGCATGCTTTGCACCCTACAAGTCCACAGATGCCATTGAACATTTTAGAACAAATGTGTTTGATAATGTCAGGGATGAATCTGTAGATTATGGACAGGAAGCAGGAAGCAGGAAGAAGACTTATCAAGGGAAATATTGAAATGTTCCACACAGTAAAGCCTCCAGAGAGACCTGCTTGTTCTTAGAGTCCACTGCAGCATGTACTCTGGATCCTTTATTTGTGAGACATTAAACTTGCTCATCTTGATGATGGAAGTACTGCGCATGTGTGCGCGACTGATTCCCAACCTGCCAGGAACAGGTGTGATCCCTGTGGGCCCAATCAGTTTTAATGAAGCCCTGGTGGTGGTGTTTGCCCCCCCCTCCTCTCTCTCAGGTATCAGCAGGTATACCTCCACCTCCACCTCCAATCTACAGTCTTTCTGATTCAGCCTTCACACTAACTCTAATCCCGGTTTTGTAGTCTAATATGACTATCAGCTTACTTTGGGAATGTATCAGTGAACAAATGGAAATGTTTCTGCTCAATATCTGCATATATTTGTATAATCTCAATAAATCTAATTGTATTATTGAGGCTTATTAAATTTGGTATTTCCGTACAAATTATTTCAATGTGCTCTTTTAGAGAATTACATCTTCCTAAACCAAAATGACTTTTCTCCCAAACTGAAGCTTTCCCGATCCCCTGCCGACTCCGAGCCATGGGGCTTGACCAGGCTCATGAAAATGGAGGCTCTCCAGAGAGTGCCTCATGTACTACTGATGAAAGGGATGACATCTTTCCATTCAACAAGCAAAACAACAAATCCTTCTCCCTGGAGTGAAATCGGAATGAGGAAGCCACAGACCTCCTGGAAGAACATGTGCTGTACATGTTAAGCAAAGTGTCCAAACAAGTGTCCTGCTGCAGAGACACACAAGGCCACCAATGCCAGGTTATTATTATTCCTTCATTACACACTGCCTTCTAATCACTGCAAGAGTATGTCAAAGATAGAAATTTGACTAGTTTTGTGGAAAGAAAGAAAAAAAACCACACTATTGTATAAGATGTGTGTCTAGACTCATAAAGGCTTTGTCACTACCTTGTCCATGGACGTAATACTCAGGTGAGTGATGAATAATGAAGGACAGAAGGGAGCTACTCGAATGGAGGCCATGTCTCACGTTTCCCCTGAGCAGAGTCATGTTTATGCAACCGTGTGCTAATTCTGCTGCCAGTTAGGGTGAGCGCTAAAGCTAATGAGCTTTCCCTCTGCCTGTGTAGGCGGTGGACAGACTGGGAGGCAGGTGACAGAGTCTGAGGAGGATCTGATTCAAGAGAGCCAAGCTAACACGCCACTGCCTTTAACGAGAAGAGCTGGAGCGCTGGCTTACAGAGAGGGTGTTGAATTGCCCTTCACAAGCACTAAATGCGAGGCAGCACACAAAGCCAAAGCATGGCTAATCAAATAAGAGCCAAGAGAAAAGCAAAAGAGTGGAGGGGGAACGAGTTAAAGGGCTGTGGATGTGCACACAACAGCATAAAGGTGTTCACACACAAATGTGCAGTCTGCAAAAATGCAGATTTTACTGCTCACCTGAAATGTCAGTCAGAAAAGATTTGTTCATTTTGTTCTTGGAGGCTATAATGAAAGAACAAAAGTTAGATAATGACTGCCTATTAGCAAACTGTCATCTAGTTAATACGTTCTTCCCATAGAGACAATGACAAAGTAAATAAATAAAAATATATAAACATAAAAAACTAGATCATATATCACACAAAAGTAAAAAGGAAATAAAAGGAAATACCTAAATACAGCATAAAAACTGCTAAACTAAGTCATCTCAAATAGAATAAACCAGCACTGTAATGACAAATACATTTACATTTATGGCATTTAGCAGAAAAATACTTAGCAAATTATTTGAATGTGTACAATAATAAGGAGTGTTTAAAGAGTGTTTTCTTTATAGTATCTTTTTTTAATTTTCCAGCCACCAAAACCATTTTGAACCACCACAGATTGTTAGTGGGTTATGATTCCCACCATAGTAATGAATAAATAGCTTCTTAAATGTTGGACGTATATTTCTGTAGATGAAATGTAAAACTTAGACAAACGTGACAAGTTTCTGTGAATTTTCCTCCCTTTATAAATAGCATTTGTCCTTCAATCGTTCATAATACAGCAGATAATAGGAGGTGTCTGTGGCATGAAAGCAATTGTTACAAGTACTTTGGATGGTAAAAGAAACAGAAAGGAGTTGAAATAGTTTTTTTTTCTCCTCATCTGGCATGGGGTGCAGTCTGTGGCCAAGCTCCAGGATGGTGCCTGTTGTCCTGCACACCCCAACATGCTGGCCTCTGGTCTCTCTCTCTCTCTCTCTCTCTGTTTCTCTCTCTCTCTCTCTCTTTTTTTCTGTCTCCCTCTCACACTCCCCCCTTCAGCCCCAGAGACCTGAGAGACCCTGGAGGAATGCTTTTGAGCAGCCAGCTTGCCAGCCAGCACCCTAGTCTGCAGCCCACTTTATAGCACGCAGAAGAGATGAAAGAGGCGGGAAGGAGTGACATTTAGAAGAACTCGGCTCATTCTAAATTCCAATCACAGTTCAATCTTTTTCTACAAAATATGCGGTGTTGAATGGACACTACAGACACAAATGAACACAAAGTTAATTCGCCACCATAGGTGGTCAATCACCTTACTGTAGAAGTGAGAAGAACCATATCACAATTCTCTAATGCTGAAATTCTCTTACCCTTAAGATTAGAGTTCCTCATCTATTCAACATGTAAGCTGTTTTATAGCCGGCCCACCTACGTCGTCAAAGTAAAAAGAACAATGCATACAAGTATACTTTCATCATCATCAAAATGATAAGAATAATAATAAGAAGAATAAGAAGAAGAATAATGTTCCAAAGTTTCAGTTGATTGCAATAATCAGTGAAGAGTGCTAAACAATCTAAAAAAAAAAACCCTACTGCCCACATTCAGCACATTTTAAATGCTCATTTAGCAGAGGAGAGATGGGTAAGCAGAGGCTATCGGCTGTCTGTGCGTGAGAAAGCATTTCAAAAGGTTCCTAACTGCATGTCTATTCGCTCAGACACTGCTACAGAGACTTTGTCACAGAGGCGTAAACAGCTGCCCAAATTTACGAGCTTGTATATGTATTTGTATTTGGACAGTTTCAGCACAATAGATATAATTAGCATATTAAAAACACATAAAACACATGATCTGCATTTGAAATGTTGTGCCAACAAAGGATGGTTTTGTGAAAGGCAAAGTCCTGTGTGAGCGCAACCTTTTTACTGCAGTACAGCCAAAAATGACAAGCTTTCTGTCGTGATTAAAGTTCTGAATTAGTTTTAAATCAGTGGTTGGATCAAAAATTAATAAATTCACTCTGTTGGGTTGGTTGTTCAAAACGGTTTTGGAAAAGATGGATAATAAACGTGAACAAATTTGAAACACAAATCAGTTCCACTTTAAAGAGAATTCTTTTCTTGGTTTTTAAATGAAGAATAATTAAAGATAATAAAAGTATTTGTTTTTATTTGTATAATTGATAAATAACTATACAACTATAAACAAACTATAAAATTATTTTATAAAATTACACACTATTTAAAATTATATTCCAGATATAAATTATATATGCATTTATTTCTCTATAATATTTTATATATAAATTAAATATTAAATATACATTTTATATTTTTGTAAATTTATTATTATAAAATATATATAAATATTAAATTATATATAAATATAATATATAAATTGTATATAAAATTAAACACTAATTAATAGACTGATAGACACATTTCACTTGATTATCAATGATACGTAAAATCAAGCAAAACTGGTTCGAAAATATTTTATGCTTTTATATCTTCCACTGAACCTCCATCAATGACTATTTTTGAAACTGGAAATCTGAGCGGAATAAGACTGTGAAAGCTGACTTGAATACACCCTGAAAGAATTTACTGATTATATTTAGGATCGATTGTTTAAGATACAATAAATTTTAATTTATTGATGATCATTTATGGCATGAATGATATTTCGGCTTATAAGACAAGGCCAGTTCTATTGGTCTAAGTGCAGTGATCTAATTCAATAAGTATGAAAAAATGATTCCAGAGACATGAATGTTTTATCTCTTGTGCACTAAATGTCATCATCCCACCAGCTCTCTAAAGAAGTGTTCTAAATTACCTTTGCCCTTTAACCTAGCCCTGTGGGTGTCCCCCAATCCAGACCAGAATAAAAGGGTTTGTGTGGTTTAGTCAAGCTCCAAATGAGATAAGGACAATATCTCAAAATGAAAACCTTTCTCTGAAGTCTGACACAAACCTCATGTGATCTACTTTTCACTCTTCACATATGAAGACTGAGTTAATGAAATGCGTAAAAAACAACAACAACACAGAAATATATCTTTTCTTTGTGTGAATAGAAAAGAAAAAATGTATCGGTGAATGCCCAGATGTAGACATATACACCATTTTTGCATCATTTTTGTCATGTAAGATGGTGAGAAGAAAATATCTTCTTTTAAAATTATTTTAATCTCACCCAGTTCCTTATCTTAACCAAAAATAAATGCTGTTTTACACATCTTACCCAAGATTTCAATGAAACATAACTTTTACTTTCTCACTCATAAAGCTGAGTGCAGTGGTTATAGTAAGCTGTACAGCAAATCCACCCTGTCTCTCTGTGTGAAATCTGGCTGGCATGCCTACATAACACCTGTAATCAGAGGCTGCCAGCCGCGCCCAGGGGGAAATAAAGCAGCGCTGGGCAGCCCTGCCATGACAGCAGCCCTTGTTCCTGCTGACAGGTCCGCTTGCTGGGCCTGAGTAGAGACTGTGGTCCGTGTAAATACAGCACTGAGGCTGTGCCACTAGGGAGATAATGTTATCTGTACGGCCAAGGGGCTCTTCCAGCCCACCTCCACATAAAAATGTCTCCCCTGGGACATGCTCATCACCTCCTCCATTCCCTAGCTTCTCCACACACACCATCAGGAAGGCTCTAACTCATTTGTGCTACTTCACCTCCGCCGAGACAGCCAGAGGGCTGCACATCAGGTTAGTATGCTTAATCCGCAGCCTGCCACACGGTGAGCCAGCAAACACGAATATGAATACTGAGGAAATGCTTCACATGTTGACCGTCGCTTTGTTTAGCTTAACCATAGGGAGCTGGAATTAGCATCCCTGCTTCTCCCTGAAGTTCGAGGAATGTGAATTATCCCATGGATCTGGAGGGGGTCCCTACAAAGTGACCTCCAGTAGAAGGAGGTAGTGCCAACCTGATTGTATAATCCTTTTTTTTTTATCCTTTTTTCATTAAAAAGAGATTTTAAAATGTGAAAGTATTACTTTTTGCCCTAAATGCACTGGGATTCCATTGGTAATGTTTTCCAGTGTGGGCTTTGAAAGCTAGAACAAAGGCAGATACAAAAGTAAGTAAATAGAATAAACTTCTTCATACACCGATCAAGCATAACATTATGACCACCTCCTTTTGAGCTGAGAATGATCCACCACCCAAATAGTACCTGATCTGTGCTGGTGCTGTGGGGGTGCTGACCATTAGAGAATTAGGACTAACAGAGTGTGTAGAGAAACAGATGGACTACAGTCTGTAATTGTAGAACTCCAAAGTGCAGCTTTATGGTAAGTGGAACTGAGAAAATGGACAATTAATGTAGAGAAAAGGAGGTGGACATAATGTTATGCCTGATCGCTGTATATTCCTCCTGGCATTGTATTAAGTTCAGTACAACACTATGAAATCCAAAACAAGGGCTAATTCCAGCCCAATTCAAACACTTATAACCAGGTTCTGCATTGTTCTTGGACTTTGAAATCGTTCATGAAGGCGATTTGTGAAAAGGTTATCAGTGTTTGAGCTTGCCCAATCGTATTCTTACTTTATGTATCCATAAAGGGTGAAGTTCAGCACAGCAGAGGTCTGCAGGGGAAACACAAACTGCATTACAGTTATTTAATCAGTGCAACTGAAAGTCATTTAAAGAAGGTGGGCCAGTCCAGACATGTCCGAAACATATTTGCACTCTCCATGTTGATAAGTAAACTGTCAGTAAAACACAAGAACAGCTACAGAGCGGGGAAACCGGTATAGAATGATGACCTGTGTGTGGCATCATGTTCACCTGGAGCGACTGACTCAGTCTCTGTGATCTATATCCAAACAATTAAAGTGTAATGAGTTGGTTTTGTGAACAATGGAAATTCCAAATTATAATATCATGGCGTTTAAAAACTCATATTCATATTGATGAGGGTGTGGACCCGAGAGAGTGGTAATACAACCATAAAAGCATATAATGAAGACACCAGTATCACCCACACATTAAGCCGATACTTTATTTATTTAAATGTCCCTTAAAAGATGCTTGGTTGGAAGAAACATGAGGAGGCCACTGGTAATTGAACCTACAACCTTCTAGTAAAATAGAAAATGGTGGATTTCCTGACTTTACAACAAGGTGTTTGGGCTGATTTTTCCTTTGCTTAACTGTTGAGACTCTTATATAATAATATTGTATTGTTGGAGGCTTACAGTAATCTCAGAGACTTACCTTTTAACCAAGCGTGCTCAGGTTTGAGGTACAGAAATATTTATACTGAGCACCAGGGTTGAAAAAGCATTGGACTGTCTTGACATATAATTACACCACAACTTGCAGAGATGGTTGATCCTTTTATTCAAGTACAGGATATAATTAGATTCAAGTTGCATGTTAGGTAACTTGATACAAATACAAATCTAAAACAGTCCTTGCCTTAACATGATATTGCTCCTAACAATTAATAAAAAAAATCAGGACAATGACATTTAAAACAGCTTATGTAAAAAAAAAAGAAAGGAATTATAAAACTGCATTTTCCTCATATTGTATCAAATAAATTACAAGGTTGATATATAGGAATGTAACTTAAACAGTGCCTCAAAGTGCTTGTGCTGTATTTCTGAAAATCTCTGAAAATATTTCTGCAAAGCACTTTGGCTTGTTGCATCCCCTTCCCATCCAATATCAGATTTTTTTTAAAGATGTAAAAATATCACATATTCGTATTATGACCTTATCTAAAATATCAAATAAACTAAAATGAATATAGATGTTACTTGATTTATCTACACAAAAAATTTCCACTACTTTGATATTTTTCATAGTAGTCATTAGCATGTTACTGAATCCAACCATGATTTTAAAGTCTTAAAATAAAAAAAAAGAAGGATAATTATCAATGTTTTAGCATAGATTTTCAGGGTAAAAACCAAAGCAAGTAAAAAGAATAATGACATAGTATTTCTTGAACAATTCATTATGCTAATGTAGCAAAACAAAGGTCAGCAGGTCAGCAGACCAGCAGTGACAGTGCGTGTGTTCAGAGAAACACCTCTCCCCTCTCCCACATGGGTATGTCAGAGAAAAATCCTTCACACAGACCATAGCCCTGATCGAGAGACAGAGGAATGGCCTGTGCCTCCTCTTTAACCTCCCAGGATTGCTGCGGCTGAGGCAGGTCTGAAAACAGCGCCAGCCCCTCGTAATATTGCTGATGGCTTTGTATCTGCTGTTGCTGCGGCTGCTGCTGGCGCTGAAAGTCTTCCACGCTACATCCCATCATGTTGCTCATTTCCAAATAAGCGCAAGCCTGCTCATCCTCGTTATTGTACCATTTGGACACAGTGGACTGGTTCTGAGAGGACACCTCCATCTCACAGCCGAGGGAACTCAGAGCAGTATTGATATCCAGGTCCTCAAATGTGCTGCCATTTCCACAGAGGACATCATCAAACACTGAGGCCAGGTCGAAATCTCCCCGGAGCACATCTGATGTTTTGATCTCGCTCGTTAACAGGGGGGACTGGGACATTCTCCCCATCTTGCCCCCTCGTTTGGGACAGGCCTGTTTGCGCTTGCTCCCTGCTACAGGTTCTTGGTAGTGTTCCATGCCCGTTTGTGGGTTGCGCTGAGGGCTGTAAGGCGAACAAGAGGACAGGATTCTGTTCTGTCTGTGGGTGCTGAAATTTGTGGCAGGCATTCGCCTTCTTTTGAAGACGCCATTTACAAACATGTCTGCATACTGGGGATCGATTTGCCAGAAACCTCCCTTTCCTGGCTCATCCTTCTGCCTGGGGACCTTCATAAAGCACTTGTTCAGAGACAGGTTGTGGCGAATTGAATTCTGGAAGAGATTGGGATGATTGAGATGATTGTTAATTGAGGAGACATGAACCATTCATTTATGACTCATGTCTTAAAAACTATTTAAACCCAAATGGATGCTCAAACATTCAGACATCATGTGCACTACTAGACCATCCTGTATTTTCTTTGTTCTTACAATGTGCATTACATTAAAAAAAAAAAATTATTTACAATGGTGCCATGCTTTCTGAATAATGACCCAAGTAAGGTCTCATTGTACAGCAGGTCAAGGTGTCCTGTTTCCCTGGCCCACTGTGCGCAGTGGGTGGTGCTGGTGGAGATGAATACTGGGGGAGGGGAGTGTTGTGTGTACAGGAGAGCAAATGCTCCTAATGAGGCTCTCTTGTAATGCAGCACTGCATGTTTCTTATGATCAGCTGTGCCACACTGCCAGCATCTTGCCCCTTAGGGATCCATCATTAAAGAGAGAGGTCCCAGGATACGCTATGGCTCTCGGGCTTAGTGGGTTCAGTTTCCAGCTACAAACCCCCAGCTAAGGCTTTAGTTTACCTGAGAATCATACCACATATCATACTGAACCCTGCACAGTCTGGATGGATTTGGACTGGTGGCCTGAGTATGTTTATGTTTATTTAGGTATTTCATGTTAATTTTATTTTATTATAGGTAAGGATTTACAAAATGGTGGGTTATTTGTTTCTTTGTGTACTATACAAGAATTGAAAATAGAATTGGCAATAGCCAATATTTACAATTTTAATATTTAATATTTTTAATAATAACCAAAAGATTAAAGCACACATGGCCATCCTATATAATGCACACAGCCCTGACCAGGGATAAATTAGAAGAGAAACCAGTTACACTGTTTGTGTTTACACTATCTCTATATAGATCCCTTTATAGCACGTTAGGAATGTAAGATAAATAATATTACTATTATCACCACACTTCAAATGAAATGAAATGGCAATGGAAATGGAAATTTTTATTTATTTATTTATTTATTTATTTATTTATTTATTTAATCTCGTATAAAGACTCGTATAATATGTATTCCTTTAAAGGAAGGATAAATACAGGCGTTTATCTTTCATGCCCTTGAACGATAAATCACTTGTTTCTAAAAAAAAAAAAAGCCTGTGAACTTCTGAGAGGAAGCAGGATGTGCAGTGGACGGTGTTTACCTGCCAGCTGGGCTCAGCGTGTCTGTAGTAGCAGAAGTTCTCAGTGATCCAGCTGTAAATGGCGGACAGGGTGATTTTGGTCTTCTTGCTGGCTTGCATGGCCATGCAGATGAGCGTGGCGTAGGAGTATGGCGGTTTCACATGCGGGCTAGTTTTATAGTCGACCTCCTCGTGCGCCTGAGCTCCGCTGTGCCCGTACACCGGCGTGTAGGCGCTCGCTCCGGCCAGCTTGCTGCAAGAAGCGGCAGGATTTCCGGGAGTGTGTGCAGTCCCCGAGGCGGCCGTGTCACCGGCAGGAGGGCTGGAGGGAGACTCGGTGCCACCCGGCGGGTGCAGGAGCTGCTGCGGTCGCCAGCCGAACCCGGGCGCTCTGTCCGGAGCCGCGCTCACGATGGAGAAGTTCTGCAGCCAGTGCAGACTCGTCAGACTGTCATCAAAGCTCAAAGCGCCGCCCGCGTCCTCCTGATCCTCCGGATGCAGCAGCATCCATTTCTCCTTGAACTTCTTGGCGATCTCTGGACTCGTTAACACGGGCATCGTGATCGGGCACGACCGCCTTTTCTTTAAACACGTCTCGGATTTCGGTTCTAGAAAAAAAAAAACCATGCACATTACACCTGAGCATGTTAAAAGGCGAATTTACATTTTAATGAACGGGCGATATTCATTTATTTGATTGCATATGTATAAGAATGACATGTTTATACATGTAGCATTCCAAAAAGCAAGTAAAAAGCAGCCAGTCGTTAAGCTTACCTCTGCGATGGGGAAGGTGAACCTGTTGCGGAGCCTCTTCCCTGCGCGGGTGAGCGCTGCTCCGTTAGATGGAGGCGGAGGAAGCGCAACAAGTGCGTTCACTCTGGAGGAAAAGAGCAGCAATGCCGGAGTCGTGATGCTTGAAATTCATTCACTCCATTCTCCTTCGAAAGAAATTAGATCCACCTTAAGACTAGCAAGTCCAAAGTGTCATGATCCACAATGCAGGAAAACTGAGTCAGACTTTAAAACGGTCGCGTGCGCTCTTAACGGACCTTTAAAAGCGCTCGCGCTCTGATTGGCTCACCGAGCTGCGAGTGTCGCGTATCTGAGTGTGGAGAAAACACACCGAGGGGAGTGTCTTTACCAGAACACGAGCACAAAAACACAAAAGAGCCCGGGATACTTGCGTCGGAATACATTAGTTTGACAATCAATAGGTTTAATCTTTTCAGAATTAGAGGATTAATTAAGCTCGTGAAGGAACAGACGAAGCCGAGTGATGGCTCATGCAGCGCGCGCGGCTGATGCTTTAACATCACACTGACGCAGTTCAGTTCAGTGCTGAAGCTGTAGTAAGGCATATGGAGAGATGTGCATTTGGAGATAAATAAGCAGTGTCAGTGTTAACACTACACGCGCTGTTCATTCTGCGCTGCGGATGTTGTTTAGGTGCTACAGGCAATTGTGTTTGACTGCGCATTTACGTGCAGTTGACCTGCTGGTGTTGAGGCTTCGCGTGAGTGAAGGGCTGTTTTTTTCGACACGAGCAGCTTACAGACTTCTCACATTGCGCTTGTTAAGATGAAGCCGTTGCTGAAGTCACGCGCCAAGCTTGGAGGAAAGGCGCTAAACGGGAGCGCGCGCAGGCAGCCCGCCACACTGCCCGCCAGAGGCAGCCTCTTCTCATCACATTACACCCTCCACCCTCCGCACCGCCAACCATTACACTCCCTCTGACTTCTAATCATACTCGATCTAATCATACTCGATCACCTCAGAACCGAGAATGTCCACAAAACCTTTAGCATTTACAACTTTAACGGACAAATGCGTTATTTCGTGCGTGTGGATTACTTTACTCAGGGTGGAGTCACGGCACCACCTGGTGGCAGTTTACAGTTACTGCGCTTTATCTATCTATCTATCTATCTATCTATCTATCTATCTA
>JANCOA010000057.1:11526465-11537022 GCA_024363135.1 Leptodoras oyakawai | reverse complement strand
TGGCTGGTCGGTGTATATTGTGTCTGCAGCATTCTCTGTAGACATGACCACACATCCAGAACAAATAGGATTAGACACAGCTCTACTAAATTTATGTGAATATTGTAGAATATTAACCTTTCCTGTTTCATATTGCTCTGTTCTCCGCTGTAAATAGACATCCGTTATAAAAGCAAACAATTAAAAAAAAATAAAACTCACAGAAAGACTTTCTGTATTTCATTCCTCTGGTATATTTACGAGATTCTGAAACATTCTCTACAACAGTATGTTCACAATACAGCAAAGTGAATTGACACATAACAGCGTATGTATACTCATATCTTTTAAAACTATTCACAAAATAGAGCTCATGGATGCGCTAAACATGTATAAAAATATGTATTACATCCATTCAAATATGTACACAATGTGCAAAACGTATGGCATACAAATGATGAGTGCTCCTCCGTTTGGAGGATGTAGAGAAGTGGTAGTCGTCAGGTTCATCACCCAGTGTAATCACCACTGATACATTACACATTAACAATGTCGATAAAAAGTATTACAATTGAAAACAAAAGTCCAGCAGTAGAAAATGGGACCAGCCGAATGGTCAAATAAAATAACTAACGATTGCACAAAAATAAAAAGCAGTGAATAATGGTTTGGCTCCACAAGACCACTTGATTTAAAAAAAAAAACTGGGAGGCTGCACTTGTCTGCTCAAAAAATAAAAAAAGCACAGAAATAAAGTGTTGATCGGCCAGCTGCCTAGTTCACGAGCTCTGCATGGATTCACGGAGGCTAAATTTTATTATCCGTGCAGAGCTTTAGTTTCCCCGAACAGACTAAGCAATAATGCAAACAGGAACTTAATAACAAGACCAAGGCAGTGTGCTGAGATTTACCGTATACTGCATACATTACAGTACTGAAACATCAAATTAAAAAGGATGAAGTTATTGCTTTGCTCTCCTTTTGTCAGAGTTGAATTGACTAGAACGCTAACCTCTTCAAGTTTTGTACTGACATACTTCATACAAAACAAACTTCTTCCGAGTTAACCTACTTTGCAGTGTGAGTCAACTCACTAAATACATTCCCAAAACAATTCATAAACTGCTTGTGTTAAAATGATGCATTATTTATTTGGCCTCTTTGGTAATTATTTCATTAATTTATGCTTCAGGATCAGCCCCAAAAATCACATCATGCCATCAGTGAACTGCAAATCAGACCAACAGTACAATGGCTCACTGAATCCATTCCCAGATCCACAGCCAGCAGTTACAGCCTGTAAGAAGAGATTCTTGTCTGGCATCATTTGTTTACTGAAGAGGCCACAGCTTGGTCAATGTGTGAAGTGAACAGTACGAAGCCATCAGGCATGTGCCACTTTAATACGTCTAAGCTAACAGCAAAAAACAATAATGGCTGCTAAAAATCGCACTTCTAAAAAACATTTGTATTAGTGAAGGTGCTGTGATGCAAAACTGTTTAATGGTTTAATCAGGACGAAACATTCATCACTGCAGGTATAAGTGCCATACAGCTTGCATGGAAAAACTTCCTCAAGCCGCCATATTTAAAGCAAATTTGGGTCAAACGTACTGGTCCTAGCCTCAGACACATGGTTGAGCCAGCGGTCAGTTATTGCCTCTAACTGAGCTTAACATCGAGTCATTTAACCAGAAGAGATGTAAAAAGGCAATATTTCTTTTCGAGCTGCGGAAATCGTCAAACTAACACTAGGCTAACACTCAGCTGTACAAGTGAGGCCACACTAGATAAACACAACTCAGTAAATAGAGTCTGGTCTCGGAGATTAACCCGGCTAACTGCTCATGAAGCAAGTGCGATTTGCAACTGAATCAAAACCAAATTATTGTAGAGAAAATGTTTTAGCTGATTAAAATCACACAGATCACAGAATCACTTGTAGTTGCATGCTGCCGAGGTATTTCTTTTTTTCATTAATCACATATTTTCACTTAGGCTGCCATGTTCTTTTTTTTTTTTTTTTTTTGCTCTTTTTACTGTGCGCAGAGCAGTATTAGATTGGTGGCACAGTAACACATTAACAAACAGTGAAACACAGACACGTCAGTGCACACCCACACACGCACGCACACATGTATACACACACACACACACACACAAAGACAACATGGCACAGACAAAAGGACAGAGAGACGTCATCAAAAAGTGCAGATACAATGGAAGGCCTTACGGGATCTAAAAATGGTCATCGGTGAGGCTGAGGAATGGGTGTGTGAAAGGACTACTGCAGAGGAAATCAATAAACTAGAATGCATCCTTTTCTTTCTTACTAAACTGTCACTAAGCTGCCAAAAATCTTTAACATGCAGTGTTTTACTGATAGCAAAATATGGAGCATGAATATCTTAAATGCTAATGGCTTAAAAAAAAAAAAAAAAAAGAAAAAGGAAATGTAGTCACCTGGACCTGCCTCTAACAGTACAAATGGCCTTAATAGTGTGAAGCTTGGCTTAACCCAAAGGCTAATGTAGGCCCAGGTGCATCTGCAAACAAAAAGAAGGAAATCAGAGGCACTAAGAGTTGCACAAAGAGTCTACATTTACCAAACTCTGCGTAAATAAGAAGAACCAGAAGCTATAAGTTATAGTTTTCGGCTGCATGAACGCCTGCTGCTCTTAGCGGCAGCTGTCATGTTAGTTCATTTCCTTTAGCAGGGCTGACAATCCTGTCCCGGAGTGCAACAGCACTGAACAGTTTAGCATCTACCGCATTTAACACCCGATTCAACTCATCAGCTCATCAGCACGGCCGTCATGAGCTGAATTTGGTCTGAAGAGTGAAAGTATAAATCTCTTAAGGGCTGTGACCCTCAGGACTAGTGTCTGACACACACACACAAGTGACTGACAATCACTTTCTCACACACCCTCCTGTTTATATACACAAAGAAATAATTGCACACAGGAATAGTATGACAAAACAGAAGAGTTCTCTGAGAAACTGATGTCAGACTGAGCATGACGGATGCAGAAATCTTCCTACATATTTCCCCCGTTTAAGTACACAGGGTGCCTAGTAAACAGATGAGCTTGAGTTTATGTTTTAAATAATCTATTTTTATCTTGAGGACCAAAAGAATAATGGTGTCAGAGCACTAAGCTGATGTGAATGTTTACTATCTAATGTGGAGTCAAAAAGTCTGGAATAGGAATCTGTTCTGATTCATATTGACTAAAATTGGCCACAACTGTATTTCTAGATTGCGCAGAGTACAACTGAGTCAATGGCACGTGACTATAACGAGAATAGTATATAGAATCATGCTGTTAAAGATGCGCTCTGCCTTTAGATGGCACAGAAAAGAGAACACAGCTCACGGAAGGCCCTTTGTTCCTGCAGTGCCATATTAGGACATTAGTCTGAATGATGAATAAAACAAACTGCAGTGCACTACAGCACAAGAGCAGAGGGAACCTCTCGCATCTTCTACTGAGGGAATCTGATTTTGTTAGAAGTGAGACATAATCGTGCACATAACCGTGTGCAGTCACACTCTGCCTTGAATAAACAAATCCCTCCTCTCTTTCTTTTGCAAAAGCCCAATCAGAGGAGTGTGTGTGTGTGTGTGTGTGTGTGTGTGTGTGTGTGTGTGTGTGAATTGCTCTCAGTCCCAGTGCAGCTGCAGGTCATGTGTGTCAAGGAAATCGGATCCAATCCCCAGTGGGTCGAGGGGTCCAATGGGCCTTGGCATGGTCAGGTCCAGCCAGTCCATGCTGTCCATGCCCGTGTCCTGCAGGCTGAAGGAGGACAATGGCGCTGGCGGCTCGGTGAAGCTCAACTCGGATGTGTCCATAGGCGAGTGGGGTTGTTCCAGCAGCTGGCTGTGCAGGTCTTCTAGAAGCCCCAGAGTCCTGTGCTCTGGCTCAGCCTCGCCCCCCAGTGTGCCCTCCAGCAGCGCCTCCAGCTGGTTGTCTGAGGCCAGAGAGGCTAGGATGGGCATGGGCTCCACCAGCAACGCCGGCGGCGGTGCCATCTGCACCTGAGCAGGGGGCCGAGACAGGGCAGTGTTGACAGGTAAAGTGGTGATGCTGGCAGTGACTGGCATCAGCTTAGACACAGAAGGCTCCTGCTGAGTGAAAGGGGTGATCTCTGCAGGGGCAAATGGCATTTAATAAAAAGGTTCAAAATCTAAAAATGACATGGACACTCTACTTTCACAACTGAACCCATTGGCATTTTAATATTTGTCCCTAACCTGCTTTTCAATCTGATCTCCATCTCTAGTAAATGGGTGTTAACCACAGGCAAGACCGGACACAGTTTAAAGCATAGTATGCAGTGATATTTGGAGTCAGTCACAGGTTTTAACCAGTGAGGAGTTTCAAAGTTCCCCAGTAACTTCCCCATTTCTCCAAATATTATCACACTTTTTATTCATCATTTTGAGTTATGAATAAGTTACTAAATCAACCTGGTGTGTTATTTAAAATAAAGCATCCATACTTTACAAGCTGACCAAACTCTGGTTACAGCTTACTTAAAGTATGAATAATTCATCATTTTATCCATATAAAATGTGTTTCTTGAGATACCAGATTAAGATGGTGTCTCTTCTGACTTCCTCCATGACTCTACAAGCATGATACTATTATTTAATTAACAGTATCATACATGATGGGGCCAAATGTTTGTGGGTTGAGGTCAGGACTCCGTGAGTTCTTCAGTTCTTCCACACCAACCTGCGCACTATAAACCATTTCTTTATGTCCCTCACCTTGCGACAGGGGCACTGTCATGCGAGAACATGTTTATGCTTCTTAGTTACAGTCAAGTGTCCAGTTTTGGCCAGTGTATTTATGTATTCAATATAAGCCACTGGAAAGTATATTTCCAGTGTATATTCCAGTGTTCTAAAACATTAATTTCAGCATGACACATGCTTACATAAAACAGTAGCTTTAATACTGCTCCTCCGTCTCGAAATACTGGTTTAAACATAAGGTCAGAGTCATGCAGACTTTGTCCTGTGTGTGCAACTCCCATGTAACTGTATGGTTAGTACACAAGTCCATAGTTATATCGAGTTATATACTGATGTGTGTAATTTAGATATTAACTTTGGAGTAAATCGTTCTTCTGTTCTGATCACACATACACAACGCACACAGTTTATGAATACTGGGTTGACAAATAATGGGCTATTCCTTTAAGCCAAGAGCACATACCTCCACTTTCAATGAGAATATCAAACAGATCATCCATCTGCTGACTGGTCGCTGCTGCAACCTGAATCACAATAAAACCACAGCAGAAACAGTGTTAGTGTTTGTAACGGCAGCACACAGACTCTGCAGTGTGTTTGCGTAGAGGTGCATAGAAGTGTGAGATGGGACCTGCGGGATGGCAGCTGCTTGCATGCTGCGAGTCTGTTTAACAGCATCCTCGTACGCAGGTGGTTCTCGGCTCTTGGGGGCACGACTGAATACTGGAGACGGCAGGATAAAGGCAGGCGAGACCTGAGAGGGAGACTAACACAACACAGCTAGTTGTACACAACACACACAAAAAAAAAACTGAGCACTGGCATAACACACACAGTGGCATTTCCGGTACCTTATTTAGGGGGCCGTTGGTGAGGGAGGACGCAACTGGGGAAGTCTGAGCAGACAGTGTGTTCTCTGGGGAGCTGCTGAGGAAACAGCGAGGCATCTCCAGACCTGTCTGCTTCTCACTGGCACCAAACTGAAAAGCAGACCCACCAGGGCTACACATAGGCAGGGTCTGTGCAAAAATACAACAAGTCATGAAACCGTGATGAAACACACTACCGTACATAATGAACGCATCTCTTCAGCAGTTACAGACATGCTTCAGACTAATCACTCCAATATGGCATTATTAGAAGATGCTCTGAGAAGAAGGCACATCTTAGGGCATGTGCTGGTAGTAGATGATGGAGAGCCTTCCTTTGCCAGGGCTGTCAGTGAAAGCACTATCAGCACTTCTGTCTTTTCCTGAGATCTTGTTACACGCAAGGCTGATAAACAAACTGAGGCCAGGAGCCACAGGCATGCCCGTTCACAGTGCGTTTGGCACCAGCGACCATCTTCTGATATTACTCGGGTAACCCTAGCACCGCTATACCAGACACCAAGTGGTGTGTGGAATAAGACCACTTTCCGCCATCTCACTGATGGATGACTCCCCTCTCCTTTAGCCCGATCCTAAAGACTGCACTCGATACCCGTTTCCCTGTTCTCCCCGACACTGATCTACTTCCTTTACACTTTCTTTTCCACAAAATTTCAGATTACTCTATTGAAGAGGGAAATCAGAACTAGACATTGATGTTTATAGCTTTTGTCAAACATTACATCAGCTGTTGCAGTTAGGTAACACCAACAATGATGTAACACAAACCAGTCCAACAGCAATGCAAAAGTAGCTTAACCTTTTAAAAAAAATGTTTTTGGCCAGCTCTTCAGCTTTATATTGTTGGTTGTGTAGATATAAGACCCATAGCTAACCCTCTTTTACCATTTGATGGCTGAATATGATGCTTCATTTATGCTTGTTGGATTGGCATCATGGTTGTTGTGATGCACGGCTTTCAGTCACCACTCTGTCAATTCTAGATGATGATACAGACTTTACCAAAAACACAAATCCAAAAAAAAAAAAAAAAACCAAAAAAACAGTGGGGTGACCTACTCTCCAGACAAATTTCCACCAGTTTCCATTTATCTGGAATACCAGCCACTGGTATGCACAAGAAGCATTAATTATGCCTCCTGCTGATGAAGTAATCAACATGAGGATTTTATACTGTCTGCTAAATAAAGAGTCACCTGCACTATATTGCTCTGATTGACAGGCTGTGGCGAGGAGCTATCTGTCTTGGCAGGATGCAGCTGAGTGGTCTGGATCAATCCTTGGCTTTGAGGAGAGACAGCTGCTTGAAGGACTGGCTGTCAAACAAAATGCAGATATTATAAACACACACACAAAGAAAACAGACCATAAATGTAAACAGCACAACAGCTTTAACACAGGTGTGGTTTTTTTTTTTTTTTGCTACTTTCATGTAGATCTAGTAAGGAAAACAAACCAAAGGCTGGTTTGATAGTTATAGTACCTGTAGTTTGACATTAGTATTAGTGAGTTGGATTGTAGTGGTGTTGTTGGGTAGAGAGACTGGCAGCAAGATCTGGGTACCCGTGTGCTGTGTGGTGAGCAAGTTCTGGGGCTGCCCAATGATCTGTGACACACCCTGGTGACTGATGAAGAACTGTGGTAGAGGGGTGGCGGTCACTGGGGCAGTGAGGCTTTTCTCCAGCTTCACTACAGATGGAGCGCTATGCGAAGCCAGTGTGCAATTGGGCATAACTGGGCTCTCAGTCTTTACCGTGACCAGCGAAGCAACTTGATTGATGCTGTTGTTACTTTCTATGGAGATAGGGTTCTGTGCACTCCTCTTCTCCACTTCTAGCTGCATCTTCAGTTCCTCTACCAGCCTCTGTTCCTGCTCCAGCTTCTTCAGCAGCTCCTCAATCTGACGCTCTTTCTCGTGCAGCCTCCTGTCCTGCTCTTGAGGAATGGCTGCTGGCTGGCCCTGACAGTGGGTCTCCTGCTGACCCTCCATAGTGTCCTCTCTATTATACACTTCTGAGGATAAAGGGGATACAGGCGGGGTGGAGCTTTGAGTCTCAGGTGGCAACTGTGCAGGTGACAGGCAAGTAGTGGTGCTGGACACCTCCATGGATGTGCTGCAAGTCTGTATGGTAGGACTGGTGTTGGGAATGGACATAGAATTCTCCTGGTATGGCTTTAAACGCTCAATCAGGTCTGTTTTGGTTCCAGACACAGGCAGCCCGCGCAGCTTTAATTCCATTTTTAGTTCAGCCACCTAAATGAAGGAAAACAAATAGGTAAATAAATGACTTCTTTCATTGTTTCCACAAACGTCTTTCACATACGCCACAGGTTTCCAACCCTAGTCCTGTAGTAGCCCCTTTTCTACATATTTTAGTGTTTACCCTGATCTCCCTGCACCCTCATATGCTCTTTATCGTTATTTATATTATTTACATTATTTATATCATTCACAATACCTGAGCCGAAAGCTTCATCATGATAATAAACACTATTTAGTTGGCATAAAGACCACTCAGGTCATCACCTTCATCTCTTCCAGGTTGGCTGGCAGTGTGCCTGCTTTGCGGTTTGACAGGGTGCTATTCGGGCGTACTGGTGCAGCTGGAGGCAGAGACACCACAATGGAGGCAGGAAGACTTTGGCCACTGTTAATGGCAACAGTAGCACTGCTGTTCTGTCCCTCAATCACAGGCCTGCACAGGAAGTAGGGTGGAGGTGGGGAGAGGCAGGAGAAGGAAATCTGTTAACAACATGGCGGAAACAATTTCCGCTGTCCTCCTCTTTCACAATAAACAAACCTGGTTGTGAACAATGCACACCAGGCAGGATAAAATGCAACAGCTCAGGTTAAATAAATCCCACACATGTTCAGATAGAGACGGAAAAGGAAGCCTAGGAAAAATCTCACTGCCGTACTGCCATTAATAAAGATCAACAGACTTGTTATTGGAAACTAGGTAATGGGCCTGAGGCCCACTGGCAACAACAATATCAGTGTTCCGAGACATTTTCCAGCTACAGATGCATTCATATGTTCACATACAACCCAACTTGTTGACAAATAACACCCTAATAGTTATACATGAAAGCTTTCAAGACAAAAGGTGACTTTACTAACTTAAGATCAGTCAGCAGATGTTGCACGTGCACGTGACTATGTTTATTACAAAGAGTACAGCTACATAACAGCAGAACTACAGAGTATAAATAAAGGGGGAGGATGAAATGAGAGTAATGAGAGTCAGACTTACTTGAGGGGAGCTGGCAAAATGGTCTGGTAGTTGTAGTGCTGTTGCTGTTGCTGACTGAGGATCTGCAGCTGCAAGAAGAGCTGCTGCTGCTGCAGTAAGCGGGCATAAGAGGAATCCATTGGGGCTTCACTGGGCTCTTGTTTCTGATCTGGAGGAATGTACTGATGATACTTGAGCTTTTTCACTCGTGGTTTGGACTCCTTGTTTTTCTTACTACGGCTCTTGTCACCAGCAGTCTTGGGCTGACTTTGCTATAGAATGAAATTAAAAAGAAAAATGTTCATGCACAAAAGAAAACACCGTTCCCCTCTACATCTAACGTTCATGGTCAGTTGCAGACTGACCTTGATAAGAGGAAGCACAGATTTGGAGGAAGGTGTAGTGATTGGTTGAGGTTGTGGAGCTAAAGGGCTGATTGCTCGCTCACTGGTGGAAAAAGGCTTGAAAAAATCTCCTGTAGCCTGTGTGACAGGAGGGCAGTGATGCTGCGAGGAGACAAAAAAAAAAGTATGAATGGAAGCTCTGTCAAACTCTGATAAACACAAATCATTAGGTCTCAAGGATATTTCATACTTGATTCAAAGAAAGAATTAAGAATCACCTGTATTAAATTATTTGGTAGTGGTGAGGAGGACTCTACAGACTTTGACTCCATAGGTGAAGGTACAGATCCATGTGACTCCTGACTGCCTGGCTGTTCCGGAGAGAACGCATCACCGCTGTCCTCATCAAACTCCTGGGTTTTTGGGTAATGCACCTGACCATCTGCAAAGTCAACACCAGCAGAAAGCAACATATTATCTTGCACTTGTGTAATCATTTGTGGTCATACAAAATCACAAAGATTAGGCACTCATTGATACCGATGCGAGCATCTGGCAATGGGCAGATGTACTCATAGAAAACGCTCCACTACAAACATCTAACACCATGTGATACTATGTGACATAAACCTAACACGCATCACTGCACCAATGTACAGACAATATGAAATGTCAGGAATCTGGACATCTTTCAATATGAATGATAAAAAAAAAATGGTCTGGAAAAACTACAGTATCTTCCTAAACTCCAAGTAACCCGAAAACAAAAACTTAAACCTAAACCTCACACAGCAGCACACCACAGCAACCAGCACTGCAGCAATGTGAGAACACATGCATACAGACAAATCTAGCAGTAGATTGCTCTTGATACTTAGGCACTATTGGCTCTTGAGAACAAGGAATATTGATGCAATGTACTTTATTTACAGATGACTTTCTAAAATGAAACAAAACCTGCTCATCTCCACTGCAACCCTACTCACACTAAGGTCTCTAGTATAGTTAGCTAACTTTAAGAATGGCCAGTATGTAAACTAAGGAAATATAAACATAACTTAAAAACGTTCAGTGACGCCCCTGATTGATTAACACCAAGTATCTGTAAAACATCACCCATTTCACTATTTGTGTCCACCAAGTACCAAAAACATGTACTCGTACTCATACATTGGTATCAATGATATGCAGCTTAGAGATGCAGGGGCAGGGGCAGTGTAGCTCAGTGGCTAAGAAGTTGGACTACTGACCCAAAGGTCATGAGTTCAAGTCCCACCACAGACAAGCTGTCACTATAGGGCCCCTGAGCAAGGCCCTTAACCCTGTGTAAGATTAAATGTATGTCG
>JANCOA010000057.1:11339186-11350254 GCA_024363135.1 Leptodoras oyakawai | reverse complement strand
ACACACACACAAGGATATATAAAATACAAAGTATACACAAATTATTATACAGAAATTCTAAATGATAAAATGAATTTTGAAAACATATTTCTTAATATCTTATGTTAATATATTTCTTAGTCTCAGGTATAAAATTATTTCATACCATAGTATGATAGTAGTAGGTGATGTGTAGAAGACTTTACCTTTGGCTTTGGTGACTGGTCTGCAGGCCTTTCTGCGTACAACCTGAATTAAAGTCAGTGTAATGAAAGCGCCAAGGAACACAAATAACACTATGAGGATTACACGAATATTTTGTTTTGCTCCAGCTTCATTAGCAAAGGCTGTGAAAGATATAAAGTAGTGAAGATCATGAGTTGGTCATTTCCTCATTTTAGTTATATTAATTGCTAAGAATCTTGTCTAAAATATGATTATGAAAATATGATTTGAATATGAATTTCATCTCCTTACAGGTCTTACATTCTTTGCATTTACATGACTCATATATTCATCTACATGACTGATATATCATCAAATGTATTAAAAAAAACCATATTTGTTAATATTATACTTACATGATGTAGATTTACAATATGTCACACATGTAGAGGGGGGAGACTTGCATCTAATGGAGCAAGGCTGACAATCCTCGATTAGTCCATCGTAATAGCTATTAATGGCACATTTAGCCACAGCTACAGGAGTCATGTAAAGTAAAAGCCATAAATGGAAAATCATCTTTCGCAAACGCAACTGAATGCACTCTATTACACAGCAGGCAGCATTTATGTTGTTAGTATGTAAATAGTTTCTGAGGAAGGGGAAGTCCCTTTATAGTAGAACTGTCAGCAAAGTCCTATTTTCATCCTCAAAAGTATGGTTGTAATCTCATGATTACTCATAAAATTAATGCTTCATTACCTAATCACAGTTTCTTGCAGGTTCAACGTGGGTCACAGATTTTTTTCCTTTACATCAGTACAGTTTTTTTTTCAGCTCAGATCAGTGAATCATTCGTGAAGATTCACTGATGTGTTTTAACAGAAAAACATGCCTTCTATCAATTAACAAATGAATATTAATAAAGTGTACTAGAATAAAGTGTATTCCAGAGCATGTCCCGAAAGCATCACTGCCAGACGTAACAATTCAGACTCATTGTTTTATACCCACTTTTAACCAGCTGACTGCAATTCTGATGTCATATTATAATACAGTCAAGTTTGCATCATTATGAGTTTTTACATTACTATAACATTACCATATTATTGTCAGGAAACAGAATTTGAAAATATTGAAGAAACAAAAAGACAACTGAAAATTTGGCCAGAAGACTTTTTTTTTCTCAGTCTTCACACTTGATTTGAATAAGTTGAATAAGACCATGTATGAAATTGGGGTTATGAGAGTACAGATATGAGAAGAAGTCTGGAGCAAACAAGCGGGTGGGGCTGCTATTAGATAAGAAAAAAAAGACTTAATATCATTTTTGCATTTTTCACAAATGATGCATCAACATTCACTAGTTGTTTATTTTCCGTAGTTGAGTTACGGAGGAACATGAAATGTCTTGCTAGTGTACATTCATTCTCTCTTTTTTGTCAAAGGAATGGACTGTAAATTACAAAATCTTGAGGAATTATTCAATTTAAGTTCAAGATTTAGTGTGCTATGCACTTTATCATATAACAGACAATGTCATGTTAAGGAAAACGTTAACAATGCATCATAAATATGAGAAACAACACTGATGAAATTAGTAATATAGCTCCAAAATGTCAGTCTGATCATTTGCTTGCTTGACAGGGCACAGCTGTCCAGAGGCCGCGTGCTTCACACCGCTGTTGAAAGAGTTGGGTATTACAACTCATCAGTTGTATTCAGTGTAGTGCAAAGTCTGCAGAGAATGTTGTAAACTTTTTGTTTGGTTCCATCTGCCAATCAATTGGAGCAGCAGTGCAGCTAATAATTAACAGACTGCAAAAGTGGAATAATGACTGAAATAAATGTGATCAATATTTAGATTTGTCAGAAGGTGTTTGTAGGTTGTATAATAACTCATTTGTTTACCTGGGGATTATATGGATAACGGTTCCCTGTTGAGATTGTTGGATGGTCCTGGTGACTGAGTGTTTGAATAGGAGATCATGCAGATATTTGTGCTGTTGGAGCTGTTTTGATGCAAGTTCCCCCTCAGGGCATTGCCTCTTCCACTTTTCCTAAATGAACTAAGTCCATTGGAGAGACGATTAGAGACTTTGCGCACCACTCCAGAAATTCGCCTGGTCCGTTTATACAAAGCGATGTCGTCCTCCAGCTCTGCAGGAGGCACCTCGATGTTTCCAGTGTACCAAAACACCCACCAGATAAGGCTGAGAAAAATGATCACAGCTCCAGAGTAGATCAGAAGGTCGTTGAAGAAAATATCCCAAAACACACCAGACAAGAGGATCAGAAGTCCCAATAGGTCATGAACTACAGCAAACCAAAAGGAACACTTGCACCGACCCACTCCCTGACCACTTTTCTCCATGGCTATGACGCTTTCTTTCATCACTACGAATATTTTTTGCTATATCAGGTAGAACGACACACACACAGGTCTGAGCAGTACACCATGCAGCCACTCTGAGGGAAACGTGTTCTGTAAAGGGGTCAGAGTACACTGGAAGGGATAAGCCTTTGACATGGAACAGCTGAACAAATTACACCTTTATCTTGCATTATGGCATGATCTCCCTACATGCAAACGTTCATTTTTAACTGGAAGATTACAGCCGTATGATTTAGTCAGAAATGTTTTCATAGGTATTCACAGAGGGGTTCAAACATTTTCTTGTACTAGAAATCATTGATACGTGTCAAAAATAGTCAAATAAAGTCAAATAAAACATCATTTGAGAGCTCAAACTGGATTCATTATGGGTTCCCCCAGAAAGACAAGCTGAAAAGAAAGAACCCTCTCCATTTCTGTTTAAATGATACCAGCAATAGTCTTACATTTTGTTACATTGAACACATGTATTGCAATTAAATGTAAAAAAAAAAAAAAAAAACAACTAATAATTCTTTGATAAACTATGATTTTATATAAATTGATAGTGCGCATATTTTACATCCTTTAATCAAATGATCTATATTAATCACTTTGTGATTTACCACTACATTCATTGTCTGCTTTACATGTAAATAATATTTGGGCAACAGATCACCATGGCAGGTTTCATGTTCCATTCAGTCACACTTGTTCCATATGAAGCGTGTGGCGTGTCTTCGGTCCTCGGCGCCTCAGTTTGTCCTTAATGATGGGCAACAACACTAGAGCAACTACAATGAACATGATGCCAACAGACAGACAAACAGGTCCCATGCTAGGTGGCACATCGGTCACCCCAAATTCACTAAGCAGGTACAATACAATGCCTGTGCATAATACCAGTACTCCAATAACTGCAAGAATTATAGGTTTGTTGTAGTAAGTCCAGAGCGGTGGCTCTGCAGGTGCAGGCTCACGCGCAGAACAAAAAGGATTCTGAACTAAGCCTGCAATCCTCACGTCGGTCTGTAGACCCTCAGCTCCAGAGGTCATCATGAACAAACCCTGCAAATCTCTAGTCCATTTGAAAAACCATAAAAGAATGTGTTAATTACATTTCATGATCAAACACTAAACCACATTTCACAGCGGCAGCAGAAACGCCCAGTACCAGCTTACCTGTTTATCTACTGTTAGCTTTGAAACACAAGTCTTTTCTCCAACACAATGCTTAATCAGCTTTAATGAGCACATCCAAAAGCAGCTATGTGCTTCTGTCTCCAACCTGGCAAACAGTCTTTGGTGTTCACGTAAGCATATCCCCACACTCATTGTACTCGGTGTAATTAAAGGTCAGGGAGGGGCATGAGACTCATCAAATAATGCCTGCATCCTGTCATGCAGAGCAATATCTTTGTAACATATACAACACACACATGCTCTTGGGTTTTTGACCTCCCATTTAGGGAGATGGGAAGGATTTTTGGTGATATTAAAACAAAAATAATCTTGTTTGCGTTGTGTGAACACAAAAATTAATTTGCATGCATACGTAAGGCAACTACACTGACAGCCCTTAACAAGCTGCTGTCAGCTGGATAAAGCAACTAGATACACAGCAGCTGGTCCAACACAAGCCTGAGGAGAGATGTCACAAAAAGCCGGTAAACCAACACGAGTGCTGTGTACAGTATGTATGATGTAGTCATATTATATTGAGACATATCGAGTCGAGACTGAAATTTTGTATACAATAATAGGTGATAAAACAACAACTAATCTCACACAGTAAATGAGGAAAGAGTGTTTATTTCTTGTAAATCTACAAATTAGCCATATGTAACTACAGCAGTTATGAACAAACACTACGGACTCCTATAGTCCTATACTTACACTAACAAATATGCATAATTAGCAAGAAAACAGTTTATATATACACATTCTTCAGACGGACACTTTCTTCTGTTTCCTTTGTTGGACTTTTGGTGCTTTTTTGCCCATTTTCCTCTGTCCTTGTCTGGGTGTCTGGCTTCTTTTGGTTGTAGCTGGCTTGGGCACTTTCTTTGACCCTTTTCTGGATGCGGCCTACAGCATCAAAATCAAAATGTTAAAGTCTGTCTAGAATACAGCATCAGGAAAAGCTTATAAACATTTTAAAGTTGACATGTTAAACCCATTTTCCCACAAGTTAATACAGTTCCCTGGAGTCTTAATAAAATTAAGTCAAAATACCACATACTACATACTACAGCTGTGTATAAAACACTTTCTAAACGCCCAGTTTCACTGCCTGTTGCTTTAAATAACAACGAGCCACTGCTCACACTGCCCCCGTCTGCCTGGCTGGTTTTTCTTCTGGATAAAATCTGCTATACCATCTACATTTCTCAACAGATTGCAAAAGATTTGTCTGCAGTTACTTCAAATCTCAAAAGTTAGGCAATAGTAGCTGCTAGATGCTCGAGAGGTGCATTTAGAATACAGTACCAGAAAAACTGGTATACCAGTTAATACTTTGTAGGTTCCCCATGGGATCTTGGAGGGCTCGTTGCACAGTCCTCATGGCCTATCATGTGAAATGAATCTTGTGGTCAGAAGTCTTTTTACTGCCATGTTGCTGTCGTAGGTTCGACGTTTTGCCAGAATTCTTGTCATGAAAATCCAAACTTTGCTTCTATCTCTGAAATTCTGACCCATCTCACACTGGCAATTATTAAACCGCGAGGAAAATCGCAAAATCATGATAACGTCCCATTCGCGCAGTGGAAACACTTCTAGAAGCTTCCATGGATGTCTGTTGCTTCATATATGCACTGCTGGATACAACCAATGACATGCACAGGTGGCATTGCTTTGCATTTTGAATAGACATTTGAAAACTTGTTCTGGTACTTCAGTGTACACAAACTGAATTACTTACAATTATTTTTAACAGCAATGTACTTTTAATGTAACTCATGGTTTTAATCCTGCGTTGTACTGACCCAGGCTGTAAAAGCACAACGTTTTTAGTGCACATGTACAGGTTTTTGCCGACTGGGTTTGGCCAAGCTGGGGGTTTACGTCATTACAACTTTATGCATGCTCTTAACTTAATTCTTGCAGCTTTTGACATGACCAGGCACGACGTACTGGGCTTGTGCCACCTACTGGCCACTACACTCCTGTGAGTGTTTTCAAATAGTTTTTTTTTTTTTTTTTTTTGCATTTCTATATGGATGGAGATATTTTTCAAAATATATATATATTTTTTGGATTTTTTTTTAAGTGAAGGGTAAAATCTACATATTCCAAACTATCCATCTACATGAAGAGGGTCTGTGTAAATACTTAACAGTACTGACCTCCAGCTTAGGCTTTTTACTAGGGGACTCGATAGGCACCAGCTGTGGAATGACCTCCTCTTCCTCATCATCATCACCATCATCACCACCATCACTATCACACTCGTCAGACTTCTCAGCTACTGCTTCTTTAGCATCAACATGCTTCTCCTTTAAACCAGACTTCTCTTTGCTCATCCGCTTCTTCTTTCCTCCCTGAGAATGGAGATATAATTCCGTTAATATGATGCAGTGCTCTTTGCTCATATCCAAGCTTTAATTCTTTTGTATAAAAGAGACAAGGAGGATATGGCTGATGACTACATAACATCCATGAAGAAAGTCCCAGGACGATGCTATATCTAATCATGGGTTGGAGAAAAACATCTCTATGGCAACTGCAAAATAATTGGAATATTTTCCTGCAACTCGAGCAAGGAGACACTTGCCTTGGCTAATTTGGCTTTCTTCAGCTCCTCCTCCATCAGCTTCAGGTGACTCAGGTCAGAGGTGTAGATGGGAAGAGCCACAGAGGTGTGACTTTTCAGGTGGATGATTTTGATGTTTGTTCCTGTCTGCGCAAATCATAAATCAAAGCAATTAAGGACTTCGGAACACGTCTGAGTTAAAACACAAAAATCAGTATCCAGCGCACAATGCTAAACGACATTCTATGTTGAACATCCTTAACTCACCAAGTGTAACTTTGTTGAAATGGTGCTAACCGCCGTGACAATGTTCTCAATGATCTCATCTGTCGTCATCCCCGAGTGTGCCACACGCGCCAGGCTAACAAAACGGACATAACGTGTGAATAAGGACGACGGATAATAAGAAAGAAAGAAAGTACTACGACATTTAGTTCAAAAGTTAGTGTATCGGAGGTTGTAGGGACGAGCTCCAATGGACAGAGACTCATCTGGATACGCTCCGAGTTACTCTGGCACCGTGTTAACCCCAAACCAGCACCAAAGCGGCTGGGCAGAGTTTGCTGCAGTGCCGTTTATTGACAGGAAACAGGAAACAGGAAACGGTGACTTTACCAACAGGAGCCTTTTTTGTTGATGCAGAGGGTTGTGCCCTGAACGAGCCGATCCAAAACTCTGGCCAGATGTTTGCTATTCAGATCCACAGACAAGGGAGCCCTGGAATGCACAAGCAGGGTGTTAACGGCAAAGACATACAATGATTATTGCCTCCATTTAACAGAATGGACAAAAACACTGCATAAAGCTAACATTCCATTTACATTATTCTAGTTTACACTGCTGTGACAAAACCGTATTAAGAATCTTCCAGAGCATGGATATACTGCCGCCATTCCTAATGAAGAGGGTGGTGGTGAGTGAGGAAGAAGATTGCAGTTTCAGAATTGCATCCTTTTACTGCTTCCTGAGGTTATGACGTATCAGAAGTGGCTAAAAACTAGCTGTAAGAAGTCGTTTTTGTTTTCCACAGTTGGGATAAAAGGCCATAATTGGACAAACCGACAGAATTGTGTTGGGTGTGTGCCAAGCATCATTCTAACAACAGTGGGACTAATGACCTGTGGTGGCTTTAAACTCTTTTAAAAAAAACTCAAACCCAATGCAAGATACTGCATGGTCTGGATAATTGAGGCTGTTTTGTGGCTAGGACATCTTGTAAACATGTTTGGCGTCCAGACTTCTGCCAGGTACGACTATTTCACCACTATAGTCCAAATACATTCAATATAAACAAGCCTTTGCCTTCTGAGTAGTGGAAGCATACATGTTGTGTATGGAGACATGACCTATTGTATCCAGTGATTTCAGTTTCATGTCTAAACTGGCTGTTCAGGCTAATCTGCATCTATTTGCAATATCAGTTGCAAACATCAAATGTGCCAATATCTATTTGGAAAACGTTTACCTTATCGAGTACAAAGTCTAATTAAATTAAATCACAACGGACCGAAAAGTTCAACACTTTGACTAAGACAGTAAATCATTCATACTTCTTCCGCTCATAGAAATGTTTCCCGATGTGGGAAGGTAAACGGCGGCGAATCCGTGCGTCTGCCAGGAAGATTTCGAAGTTTCCGAGGAGCTTCCTCTTGGCTTCGAACGGCTTATATTCAGTCTTCAATACTTTGAAAGGAATCACCTACAAAAGCATGCGGAAATCAAGTCGAATATTTAAAACATCACCTTCTTCCCAATCCATTAAAATGTTTGGAGTTTCCAATCGCAGGTCTGGAGACCAGATTATAGTTTCTCTACTAAAATACAGCAGGATCAGCTTTTTAAAGACTCGGTAATTAAGTGATGATTAAGATTTGAATAAAGTGTGTTAGAGCACTGGCTAGTGAGAGCCATGGCCATGGATTGTTTCAGAGGTTGTAGGGATGAGCTCCAACAGTGGCGGAAGCTCATCTGGATACGCTCCGAGTCACTTTTGCACTACTTTGACCCACATCCACTACTGAAAGGGGACAGGGTTTGCTGGAGTGCCAATTTCTCGCACATTTCACACTACAAATGAAAGACAGCATACCTGAGGCATAAACTTGACCCCTTTCTGCGCAAGTAATTTGGTATAGAACCTTTCTGTCTGATCTGCAGTCATGTTGGGTTCATCCCGGGTGAAGAGGCAAACTTCGACAGACTCGTTGCGGAGCGCGTGAGGCAGAGGACTGCGGAGAACGGAGAACAGCGGGACATTGGTTATATTTTGTAATATGAAAAACCGGTCAGGGATTTCAGAATCTGTGCTGTCGCAAAGAAAGTCACTGGAACGATCCTGCCCTCCATCTGAATGCCTACTGCATGAGTATCTGTACCAACACACATTGCGACATCAGCTCCCAGCCTCAGAGGACATTAAAGCCGAGTGAATATGTTGTTGTTGTTTTTTTTTTTTAATGTCGCAGGTACAGTCAGTAAAGACTTCACTACTTTTTCAATCTGGGTCAAAACAAGACAGGATGTCGAGGGAATAAACCTCTCCTAACCCGCTCCTCAAGCATCCAGCAGCCTAATTATCATCAAGATTCACAGTAACTGGAGACAAAATGCTTCTTTTGTACCTTATAGATCATACAGCCTTGAAAAACGACTCGTTAAAACCAGAAATGTAAATGCTATAGTGCTTTTAAACTATACAGTTATGTAATAGGAATTATACAAAAGCAAAAAAAAACCCGGAGAATATATCTACAACTAGACAAATAAAGAAATCATGATAGTCTGCTGACTGATTTACACATGAACATGCTCTCACATACAGCAGGAGAGATAGAGCAGGAGAACAAACAAAGGGCCAAGCGAAACCTACATACGAATGGTCTGCTCTTGTTTGGGGATCTTCCAAAAGGTAAGGAGAAGACAGAGTTGTTGAGTTTCGTTGAGAAGAAGCGTTTGGCTTGAAGTGCTCTTCAAATAAGCCTGCAGTGCCTGTACAGCTTTCTTCACCTGCAATCCACACAGCATCGCCATTATCATCAAGCATGCACCCTTAATAAATCATAGTGAAGTTAAATCAACCTGCCGTAGCAACTGGGCTGCTCATACCCCATTCTGTCTTTACCAGGGCTCTAAAAAAGCACCCCCCTTTACCCTTTTACCCTAAATGTTACCCTATTACCCTAAGCTGATCTGTACTAGAGCTCCATTACTATTGTACTTAACAAACTAACTGCATGACCAAACTGTCAGTCAATCACACAGTCAGGGTCTATTTCAGATTGTTTTAGTTATTCGGTGTGGGTTGAAGCAAGTGTGTGATGGGGGGGAAAAAAACTTCAGCAACATCATATCACATCTTCATTACAAATCTAAGAGACGAAACACTTCAGATATGACAAAAGTGACTTAATTTAGAGAATAGGAAGTTTTTTGGGGAAATTTGTCAGTCTGTTTCTTTATATATTGCCATAATACTGGTTTTATTTCATGGTCTGGTGGTTAGGGTGTCTACCCCGTGATCGGAAGGTCCCGGGTTCGATTCCTGTGACTGACAGGACTTGGCTGAAGTGCCCTTGAAGCAAGGCACCTAACCCCCATTGGCTCCCCGGGCGCTGTGGCTAGGGCTGCCCACCACATGCTCCAGGCATGTGTGTTCACAGGCCTTAGTGTGTCTCACTGCACGGATGGGTTAAATGCGGAGGTTGCAAGCACAGTGACAAATATGTCTCACTTCACTTTACAGGTCTATAATATCCTTAAACCAGACTGTCCATCCATATACCAGCCATAAGCATTACAACTGTTCTTACTGCAATATACACGACAAAGCATAATTCTAATTATCTTGATATCAGGTTTGACTCCAAAGCCACTTTGATACTATGAAGTTATTTTATTAGATATATGCTTAGATAACCTTTACCTTACTGCTATTTTAGTATTATTATAGTACCATTTATAGAATTATAAATATTTACAGCCAGATGCTGTACAGGAGTTTGATAGAGCAATTGCTTATCCAAAGTATATGGATCAGATGCACATCCATGCTGCCTTTCATACTGAAGAACACTAAGTTGTTTATGACTTACAATAATTACTCTGATTCTCATTTGGGCCACTGACTTCCCAAGGCCCTGACTCCAAGTCTGCTCTCTTCTATAGCAAGCTAACTCCTCCACAGTCACCACCAACTACCTACTAACACTTCCACGATCTAAAAAAAACTGCTAGGTTCGACATTATTTACTCTTACAGGAATAATATATATGTATATATATGTGTATTACACGCCATTAAACCTGCACAGAGCGTCATGCTAGTTACCGCCGATGCATGCAATAAACTAGCCTCGTTAGCGATCTAGCTACATAGCACCCTAAAACTTCATTTCATTTAGCTAGACTGCTCATATGCCCGTTAAAATCTACATGTACAATGTACACACATGTACACGTGCCTAAGTACAAATTTCAAACCGTCAAATAAAGAGAATAATACCTGAAAAAGGTCTAGGGGGACTTTATTTGCGGCTGTGGGCTCCATCATACACGTGTGCGGTAGAGCTGCAATGCGCATGCGCGGGATGGAGACTTCCTGAAGAGTTGGGTAACGAAAACCGAGACAGAATAATAGGTTAAAAAAACTTTAATTTATTTTTAAAAGGATATGAAATATTAAAAATATATATATAAAAATATATATAAAAAAATATATAATATAATTTAATATAATATAATATAATATATACCTTTCTGGCTTTTCAATGTCAATTCATCCCATTTTATTTTATATTA
>JANCOA010000057.1:11254881-11266098 GCA_024363135.1 Leptodoras oyakawai | reverse complement strand
AAGTCTGCTAAGATTTTCAGCAAGCTAATAATTCACAGCAATAACCCCCTAAAATCATTTTATATTTTAAAACCATTAAAATTTTATTTTACAGCCTGTAAACAATGAGCAACCCTGGATTTAGATTGGTCTTCTTAAAGCGACTATTGAATGCAGTTAAATGCTGTACAAATTATATTTAAATGTGTATTTGTAGACATATGCTATTTCTAAAGATGGAATATTACTAAACAAAGATTACAACTATGACTATAGTATTGCATGGATTACCATTAAAAATGAGATATACAAATTAGGATCAGTTGAAATGTTACTAATCAAAGGACTGCACATTATATAACATCTTTACTTCATTTATGCTATCATGTATTTGTTTCTTTTGCATCCTTGCAAATGAAATGTGTCCATTTCCAGTGTAAATGCTAAAGTGGTTTAATATAAATTTCAAAGAATGCTTTCTGCTCTGGGAAACATGTCTGTTAGCCACATACCCAAGCCTTTTCTTCCTCTATCCCTTTTCCATTGTTTCAACTTTGTGAGTTCACCATACCAGTTACTGTCTAGTGAAGACATACATGCTAATCACATAGCCTGCATGGGATGTGTGCTAGAGCACTACTTAATTCCAAAAAGCCCTCTCTAGGAGATTTAGGCTAGCTTGGAGCCAGATGCACAGTAGTAATCACATGGGCCAGTACAGGGCCAAGAGGCAAACAACCCCACGCAACATGTGAGAACACAGACTCACTGTTTCCACTAAATCACAGCCTTCAGTGTCCTCTATGATTTGTCCGTTGTTTTCTCATTCGTTACAGTAATGGTTCTCTCATCATATACAGGAAATGACACCATGATCCATATCTGTACAAAGGGATGCTGGTATAGTCTAAACAGATAAAGTAGAGAGACACAATCTTGCATGGTTGTATGCTCACCAGGCATGGATACCTTCCATATTCACCAAACATCAGCAAACATTTCTTATCAGCCCAGACACTGATCAAGAAGCAAAAGAGTGGGAGAGGTTAAGACTAAGTATCAGTGGTTGGAGAAAAAGAGCAAAGCAGACAAACAAACTTAGCATAAAGCAATAAAACAGTGAATAAAACATAAAGGACACAACACTTAATCAATCCTCAGAACCAAGTGTAGGAATCTTACATAGATCATCAAAAAACATTCACTGTTTTTTTTTGAAAGGCCCTTTTCACAATATGACAAATGATGGCTTAAATGGCTTTGTATCTGTCTGAGTGTTCCTAATGTGAACCATGGCATTATGAACTTCAGCATGCACTGTTTGTTGTCCCAGTGCTCATTACAGAGCAATGCTGCACAGAGTCAGCCTGAGACATCCATCAACCTCCAGCTTAATAAACATTTCCATGATAAGCTAAAAGTTCAACATTGGATTGGTTCCCTTTTGGCTTGCTTCATAGCACAGGAATCACAGCTGAGGTGCCTGAATACCAGCAGTTTCTATGTGAGGGGACTGTAAAAGGAGCTGAGAGAAACACTTAAAAAAAGAATAAATGTGTGCAATGGCCAGAGGTTAAGAAACATTCCTTGCTGTACTCTGATTACTTTGAAAACACAGTAAATGGACAAACCCTAATAATTATGCAGGAATTAGAGACAGGTTGCAGGTGTAAATAAAATAAGCTCTCTGAGGATCAGGAAAGACACATATATGGTTCCTTTGTACTTGTGAGAAAGGAAGGGAAGGAAGAAAAAAGACAGGGTAAGACGGATTGTCGAAAAGTCAAATGTGTGGAACACAAAGGCTAAAATGTAATCTGGCCTCCCTTTGGGGACCAAGATCTGAACTTTTTCCAAAAGCTACATCTTTTTTTCTTAGCAAATAGCTGGCAAGCTTGAAGGGAAGCCTTTTTCACTCCGAGAAGCTCTAGAATGGGTTGCTTCAATTTACATAAATAAGGAAAGTATGAACACATTCGGGAAGAATGAGGGTAGCCAATGAAGAAACCCATTTTGAAACAATTTATTGGGCTTTGATTTTTTACTACTGCATTCTAACTAACTACTGCATTCTCTACATTCTCTTTAGAGTCCAGAATGCACTAAACTTATATCAATCCAGTGCTTACAGGATTGAAAACAACTGTTTATAGCAGCCTGGTTGGTCTGTTAATTTAAATACATCAACAAAAAACCTTTAGGTTAAGGTATTGAACTAAACCGTAAGTAAATATTGTGTCCATGTGTCTGTTCGAGTAAAAGCAGAAAGCCTAGCCTAAGTTTCCTCTGGATATGTTTGAATGATTCTTTGATATAGTTAGGTTTACCAGACAGCCAGTCCATGCACTGTCCCAAATACATGTAGACAACTACTAAAAACCCACATTAATATTTTAATTTTGAGAAAACATTAGGTAATCTGATGTGAGAATGAGTGTAAACAGTGCTAATCTAGAATAGCTGAGGCTCTCAATCATGCGGCTATATAGTCTTTCAATATCATAATAAAAGATTCTTCAATTTATCCCTCTTGGCAATTCTTTATTGTTTTGTACGAAACGTTAAATGCAGTGTGTTTAGACAGCTCTTAGCTCCTGGACAGCTAGAACCATTAAACATTTAAAAACAAAAAGATGAAACCAATCTAACACCTGTTACTGCTATCAGACTGAGACTAGCAAACAAATAAAAAATGGATTGGATATCTGATAAAACTTATTGAATATTGTATCCTGTAACAAATAACAAACATAGGAATTGGTTTTGGAAAAGCTGTTTATTTTTTGAATCGGAAATGATTAAATACGGGCGGCACGGTGGCGCAGTGGATAGCGNNNNGCTCCCCTGTGACCCCGTAACTGGGAATAAGCGGTACAGATAATGACTGACTAACATTATCGTACATCCATCTAACAAAGTACCACTAAGTAAAGTTAAACCTTTTTGGCTTGATTTTGTGAGGGAACCAATAAAGGTTCTATGAAGCTCCCTAGTAAAAAGAGAACAACCTAACCTGGCTAAAAGTCATGTCTGCCCAATTTGACTGACTATCCTGGCCACTGATAAAAAAAATATTTTTTAAATCTTACTTTGTTTTAATACTCCTTAAATTAACTCTTGCTGAACATGGCAAGGTTTTTTTTTTCCCAACTGATACAAAGTTGCTGCACTCTGTTTCTAAAATAAGGGATTTTCCTCAGTCCCCGACAAAATCCCACCCCTTTTGTCCGTAGTCCAAATACACCCACTGGCAGACTGTTGCCTGTAATAGTGTGTGTGTGTGTGTGTGTGTGTGTGTGTGTGTGTGTGTGTGTCTGAAGTGCTAGTGGTGTGTGCTGCCCATGTTCACCATAGCAGAGGCTGTCTCAGTGTGGAAAAGTTACAGAGGTGAAGCTTGTAAAACTCCATACTGGAATATATTATAAAGATGGAATAAAATCTCATGTATCACCAAGAAGGTAAGTTAAGAAACCAGGTTTATTAACTAAATAATGCTGTATTCATTTTTACAGTATATGCTGTGGTTTAGATAGAGTCAGTATTTTATATAATCCTGTAAATGTATCTCAAAACACAATAAAAGTAATCCATATCGATTTCTAGGTCGCATGCATGTGCACAGCACTACTGCTCGATCATCTGAACTCTGTAACATGCTACCTAATCTTCTTCTTTGTGCTGTTCTATCATTTTCTCTCATACAGGCTATTTGTCATGCTGTGCTCCTTCATGAAGAGGAGTTAGTATGAGAATTAGAAAGCCTGCTAACAATTTTAGGGTTGCACAATAAATTATTGGTTAATCACTGTTGTTGAAATACAATATTTTTGCAATACCAGTATTGCAAAAGGTCTCAGTGAGTAAAAGATTACATATGAACTTTTTTATTGTGCATGTTTGTACCCATTTCTGTGTAAATGTATGTGATTTTTAATCAGTCATTGTGTTGACCAGTCATTTCATTTAGTTGTGGCAGTATTTAAACTACTAGATTCACTTATTTACACAAGCAATGTGCTGGTCTGCATGTCCAGAACATTTTGAAAAACAATCCCAGAACTCCATTTTATAACGGCAGATATAACACAGGCCAACCTTGCAGGACTTGCACTGCAGACATGTATCATTTTCCATGCATTACTTTGTTACATAAATATAAAAATTAATGAATGAATTAATTAACATAAACAAAAATCATTAATGCTAAACTATATTTAATTAGGTATAGTAACAAATTACTTTTCTGAGCGATTGAGGTTACAGAATGGTAGATTTTATGCTCCTCATGTTTGAACCATATTACAAATAGTATATCATATAATACAAATAGTATTTTAGTATATTGTATATTGTATTGGACATATGCATATCATATAGAGTATCTATGCAGATGAAACCTTTTCTAATTAGTTATTTTCTTGAAAAAAGGTGCCGGAATATTTGAAAATAGCTGAAGATTGTGAGCCGTTTTCTTTTATCAGAATGGTGTAATCAGGAGGGTAGTGAGAACCATAAACCCATTGTCTGACAATGAAAATCTCAATATATTAAACTTTATTTAAATTCTTCTTGGGTCATTATAGCATGCTTTGGTTTTGGGTGCCTATCAAGTCACTGACATTCAAGTGACTAAGTGGGCAGGAGACATAGGTCATTGGGTGAAGATAAATAAGTCATTATCTTGCATGTTTGTCCACCTGGTCAACTCAGTTACACAATAACATGGCCTCCGTGAGAGAGAGAGAGAGAGAGAGAGAGAGAGAGAAAGAGAGAGAGAGAGAGTAGAGAGAGAGAGAGAATGTGTGTGATTTGTTGCGTTTAGGAAAATACAGATGAGTCTGTGATGTGAATTTCAGTAAATAGGGTTTGTCTGTTTATTGGGTCAGAGGGTAAATCTGCATCAGTCTCCTTATACATACACTGACGGCCTAGTGGAGGTTTGTGGAGAGAACAAGCAGACGAACTAAAATGTGTTTCCAATCTTGAATGTAGACACTCTTCAGTCTGCTGATATTGTTCTTAGGAATGTGTTCACACACTCACACGGGTCCCATTATTCTTTGGTTTCAGAAGTTTGCATGCACATCTCCCTAATGTATCCACTCTCCATCTGCTTTCTAGAGCAGAACTGTTCCTGTATGGTCTTACTTTCTGAAAACATTGCATCATGAAGTTTATGGTCTGTTTGCTTTCTGCACCCTATGTGGATCCTTGTCACTTCATGTAGTTTAAGGGCATGATTGAAACTCAGTTATTGTATAAGTACCCTATAAGAGAGTGTCTGTTTAAAAAATGGTCATATTTGCTTTTTTCATCCTAAAGACGCATGATAAGAAATAAGACTCATCAAACACACATTAGGCACTATATGTAACTTACATACACATGACTATGTGCCATATTAGTAATTTTGATGCTTGGGTGATAATAATTTTATTTTACAAGAATCTTCTACCTCTCTCCCCTTTTAATACAGGACAGTAATTTTCACGGCACTCCTCCACGCTGTCAAAAAGCCAATGGACTGAGAGAGGCAGAGGGCTTTGAAGAGAGGAGATGCCCAACAAAGAGCCAATCTCCCCCCTGTGCAGATTATAACTTTTTCTTTATTGTATTTAAAAGACTTTTTAAATCTTTGGGTCTGACCTTCCTGAAGAGCAGGCCAGTGAATCTGAAGTTTGGAAGCAGTGTATCGAGAACACAAAGGAGCATGGCAAAAGAAAGCCCCTGGTCACGGCTCAGAGAGGAACAAAACAAGAAGTCTGTCTGGGGTGGTCTGGACTGAGGGTGTGCTGCCCCACTCTCAAGAATACACATCAGCAGGAGGCAGGGCAGAGGTCACCGAGCAGACTGGGATTAAGGGAGTACACAGTCCGACTAATTAGGCATGAAAGTTTATTTTAATCATTTCACGCAGATTTTATGCTCTGACTCAAAGGCTTTTTAACTCTTCACTGCTTTGTTAGGATTCATGCCGATGGCTCGTTGAGACTAGAGGTTTTTTAGGGACAGACAAAGCAAGGTTCTTTGTTAATCCGAACTTGATGCTTATTCCACAGCAAACAGAAGGATTGTTGAAGTAGTTCAGGCTAAATAGAACAACATACCTGTACCTGAGCTAAGCTGTTTTCCATATGAAGGCATGAGACCTACTGCTGAGCAGGAAAAGAAAAACTTACTGCTCTCAATAGAGTAGTCTGTTAAAATAAAACACCAACAATTGGTGCATGGGCAAGACAAACTAAGGGCTGGATAAGAGTTGACGTAATGCTGTTGGAGTGTTGTAATAACTCATTAATGGAGTCAGACTAACATGTGTGGGAGGCCAGTCTCAGTGGAAAGCTCATAAAATAGACATGCCTGTAAATGTGTGCTACTTTATACTTTATACTTTACTCAAAATATTTTAAAAAGTAATGACCATTACAAATTCCATCTCAAACTAACAACAGTAGAACGTTAAAGCAGGGCAGAGCGTACAAAATTTCAAAAAAATATTTTAAGATTCCAATAAGGGGTGTTTTACGACTTTTTTTTAGTCTGAGATTGAGAAACTATTTAAAAAGGCTTTTGCAAGACATATTGCAAATGAATGGCCAGGAAATTGTCCAGTGTTACTTGCAAAACCAAAATAGTTCTCCCTTTGACTTAAGGTCCTTGAACGAGAAGTTGCTTTTTTTAAAGGAAGGAAAGTGGACTTTAGCCTGGAGGATTTGGCACAGAACCTAACTTAGAGTTCAAAGCATAAAATCAGCAGAAACCTGCAATTATTTATATAGCCAAGTGCTACCCACTCATACCACATGCACCACGTCACTTTCCCTTTATGCAAAAACGAAGTTTGCAGATATTTTCTTAACATTTGATCTTCCTCAACATACAGCAGCGGATCCTCTCAAACCCAATGGAAATGGAATATATGGATCCAGTCCTAAACCACAAAGATCTCTGCAGCCAGAGTTGGATTTATTTCTGAACTTGTGTTTTCTAAACCAAAAACCCAAAACAACTGTGCAGCCCAGTTTCTCTGACCACATACCCATCTGAGGTTTCCAGGAATTGGGGACATGAGTATTTTCATCTCACATCTATCTCAGCGGGACTTGGACAGCAACCAGTGGCAAAAAATCTTTGTGTTCATACTTATGGAAAAACCTCTCTGAGAAACATTTCACTCAACTGCACCTTTTTAGCTTCAACCATAGAAGCCCAGAGCCATGCATAATGTTGCATGAATGGTAATGTGAGGATAATTTCCATTGAGGCTCTACTGCATAGGACACACAAAAACTCACTGGGACATCAAGAGTTTTAGTTGGAATACTAATACTTGGACAGTTTATTGTGCTTTCCTGTGGTTTTATTGTAAGCTCAGAAAACTCAGCAGTCATGAACTTGGGCAAACTGTCTGGGCTGAAGGGCCTGGTGTCTCACTCCTCAGGAAGGCGACGCTTTAAGGGTGATCTGACTCCAGACATGATCAGCCCACCACTCGGGGATTTCCGCCACACCATGCATGTGGGCCGTGGAGGAGATGTATTCGGGGACACCTCCTTTCTCAGCAACCATGGTGGTGCAGGGAACAGTGGTGATGGAGACTCCATCACTGCCTCAGAGAAGAGCGAGAGCTTCTTTTCTCGCACCCTACGGCATGTCCGCAAAACTCCAGACCGGCCACGAGGGGGGTCCAGAGACCTTTCTCCTCCACCTCCACCCATCTCCCCCATCATAAAGAATGCAATCTCCCTTCCTCGATTGGATGTGGACTCACCCAATGGCTGCCCTGTGAAGGTGCTTTTTCCCAGCACCCCCAAGACATCTGAAGACAGCTCCTACACATATGGTAAGCTCAGTTCTTCTGGTCAAATATATTTGATATTTACATATTTAATATTGGCAGTGGCGACACGGTGGCTCGGTGGGTAGCACTGTCGCCTCACAGCAAGAAGGTCCCAGGTTCGTTCCCTGGGTGGGGCAGTCTGGGTCCTTTCTGTGTGGAGTCTGCATGTCCTCCCCGTGTCCGCATGTGTTTACTCTGAGTACTCCGGTTTCCTCCCACAGTCCAAAGACATGCACGTTAGGTTGATTGGTGTCTCTAAAGTGGCCCTAGTGTGTGAGTGTGCATGTGTGTGCCCTACGATGGATTGGTGCCCTGTCTAGGGTTGTTCCTGCCTTGCGCCCTAAGCTGACGATTAGGCACCGGCTCTCCCGTGACCCTGAAAAGGAATAAGCGGTTAAGAAAATGAATGAATGAATGAATATTGGCAGTAATGCTGAAAGACCTTTTGTGCTAAACTAATTTAAAATATGTTGAGTTTAATATTTGTAGTTTGAGTTGCTCCTAATTTAACCACCATGGTGTAATTCTTCATTTTTCTGATACTAAGCTGTGCACAGTTTACCAATATCATTGTAAACTGGTAGAGAGTGCTCAGTATGAACACCCATAGTATGACAAGTTATGGATGATCCTGTTGGGAAACTCAGAGCAAAGCATTGCTACCAAAGGCAGATTTCTGCCGTCTGTTTCACTCAGCAATAATAGCACTGATTGTCATCTACAATCTTGTGACAACATAGCAAAGGTCCAGACACTGGGCGTCTGAATTCCAATGTCTGTGATACTCATATAAACCTCAGCTACGCCTCACTGTCTGACTTAGGTGCTGCTCATCAGACACGGACAACTTGAAAACACACATAGCAGACAGTTCTGTACAAATGGTCTGAGGTGTAGAGTTACTTTCTCTGTGAAAATAAAGCAATTTGAATGACTCCAGAAAAAGGTAGCTTGCTCTGTAGTGTCCCAAAAGCCAATGTTTAGTTACTTGTTATTATCACTCTCTCACTATCAAGAGATGTTAAACTCATGGGGATTCTGCACAGAATCATCACTCTCTAATTCTTCCAAAGAAACACCAGAAGTGATGAAGAGGTGGCAGATTAACAAGGCACAATAAAGTAAAAAAAAATGTGTAGGAGCATATTTACAACAAACATTTTGCATAGTGACAATTTCTGAGCACTCAGAAAAAGCAATCTTAAGCAAACAATGTAACATTTCCAAATCTGAGTGAAGCCTGCCCTTTGGGTTTGTAATGTGACAATGTGACAAATGTGACATAGTTCAATGCACAAAAATGTCATGGTTTATATGCTACAATCACAATATTACTACATTTAATATTAACAAATCTAAAGCATCGTGAAAGTACTCTTAATTTGTAGAAAAAGTGTTCTGTGTGATTTTGCTTAACCATTTAATGATGATCTTTTTGTGCTGCAGTACTTTTGGGAAACTCAGCCTAGTATGTTTGCACAAAGTATGCACCTGATTTGCTTTTCCATTAGTCTTTCCTTTAATTATACATTGTGTACATATTTAATAAGTAGCAGCCTAGTTATTCTATTTAAATTATGTGTTTACTCTGAAGTTTTTGTATTGCTTTAGCTATCTTGTTGAGTTTTATGGGTGGTCTGCATACAATATTCAGTGATAGGAAATGTTTTAAAGCCCTTGACTCTTCAGTGCCATCTTCTGGGAAAAGGAGAAATATAGTTCATATAGCCAGAAGTTTCTCTTCTGTTCATGCCAATTCCCAATTCTCTCTGCTTTTTTTCCACCTGTCTACAGGTGTAGAGTCTGGTTTTGTCACGTTGCCCAGGCTTTCACGCTCAGAGAGGCCTGTGCAGAGCAAAGATCTTTCATCCTGCTCTGCTGAGATACACCGTGGCTCTCTTACAAATTTGCCAAACACCCTCACCGTCCCAGATTCACTCAGCCCCTCTGACTCCATGACCTCCTTCACCGTCGACCTTGGCCCCTCACTCATGTCAGAGGTCTTTGCAGTGATTGATAGGCCCTGTGTCCAGGTGGAAACCAATCACATCTCTGAAGTGGAACGCAAACCTGAGCCCTGGGCCAATGGTGACACTGAAATGACCTTGGACACCAGAACATCATTGGTGGATTCACTTCTGAGAGAAGATTCGGAAGGCCGGAGTCGCCTTTATGGAGTAGAATGGGGGCGTGGGGATATGATGAATGGGAAATCCCTGAAACCGGTTATGGTAAGTGATCTTGTGTGTTCCTACTCTGCTAAGGAGCATGGCATGGAGGCCAAAAGATTCCAGGAGGCTGCGGACGTGCTTGCCCGACATTACGGCAGTGGAACACGCAGGAAAACTGACATGAGCATCACCCAGAGGAGACACTATGCTTATCCTGATGAGGAGGAAGAAATCAAGGTCTAGCCTGAAAGATGAATAACCTCAAGCTTTACATTTCTCTTGTGCCAAATGTAAAAGAACTATTAACCAAGCTTCTCTCTTGCTCTGTGATTGTAAGCTGTTGTAATAAGAGCAGCACAGGACATGAAGTTTAAAAAAAAGCAGATGAATGATACTGACTTATTAAGAAGTGTGGCTGTGGAAGGATATTGAAGTATCTGGTGGATGCTAGAGTATGTTTTTAGCTTAGATATGGATATGAAATATGTACTGAGTGTTTTATTGTGACAATGAATGAAAAAATTATTTTTCTATGTTTGAATATAAGCAATATGAACATTAAACCAGGGGCAACAGCACAAATCCAGGCAATGCAGCCTTCTGCCATAGAGACTCACTGCTCTTTGCCAGTGCACGAACAGTTACAGCTATAGTATAAAGGCTAAGCCATAAGGTCAACAGAATGAACTTATGACTGGTACATTATATACAATATTTACACCCCTATTTGTATGTTCTAGAGGTTTATTACATGTAATTCTCCATATAGATTCCGTGCCTCTAATTGCCCATGTTGCCCATGTAGTAAATAGATTTCCTACAGATATGTTTAATGTGGGGAAACAGCCGATATATTATTATGAAATGCATAATAGTATTCATATGCACTTCACCTTAATACTCTAGGCTGTAATGTATGAAAAATACTGACATGGGACAGAAATGCATTTTAACAGTACTGCAGTCTTTCAGTTCCTTATTTAGTTTATTAAGCAATAAATATGTTTGCATCCACAAATAACCTATAAATAAAAAAATACTCTTGGCAAGTTTTTGATGAAAATAACTTTATACAATATTTTGTGATACACTAAAGCTGTAAATTATAACAGCTACTATGACAATAATTTTTATGAGTAATTTTTTTTTATATGATGACAGAGGAGTTGACTTCTCAAACATATGATCTATATTGTATATATATATATATATATATATATATATATA
>JANCOA010000057.1:11120050-11130052 GCA_024363135.1 Leptodoras oyakawai | reverse complement strand
TGTATGAGCCCTACGATGGATTAGCGCCCTGTCTAGGGTTGGTTCCTGCCCTTGCGCTCAGAGTTGCCGGCTGGGCAGCGGCTCCCCCGTGACCCCGTAACTGGGAATAAGCGGTACAGATAATGACTGACTGAATGGCAGTATCCTATGGAATGTGATCAGTTATAAGTGAATTGCTTAGGTGAGGGTTGTGGGACCAAAGGTTGTTTAGGGGTGGGATGGAATTATGTCCTAGTATGTTATATGCACTCTGAGCACTTTATTGGAAACACTGTACTAATACTGGGTAGGGCTGCCCTTGGTATGGATTCCATAAAATGCATTCCTTTGAGATTGTGAACCATGTTGACATAATTGCGTCATACAATCCCTGTAGATTTTCAGGTGTATTTTCATGTTATGAATCTTTTATTCTTTCAGCCAGTGTTACCGTTTTCAATACCTCAAAATTTCAGTTCAGTATTGGTTTGTTTTGATCTGAATTGGTTTGATTCTATAGCAGAAGATATAGCGCTGATCTCTCTTTGGGAAGTGTGGCTCAGTTTTTGAGGGGAAAAAGATGGTCAGCTATGATGCGGGTGCAGTATTCTCTCTTGTGTATTAACTGTCAGCTTTCAGCAAGACCTTGTCACTTTTTCAGGTGGACTGATTAATTTTATATTACCCAAGTATTTTTTAAATTTTGTTTCCATTCTTTGCAAACAGAAAAAATCTTTCTATCTGTTAATATTTCTAAAACTGAAATGTGAAACTGAGAGAGTGTGATTTTGTTTTCTTGGCTGCTACTGCTCTGAAGTCTGGTAATTTGCAGACATGCTGCAGTCTACAGCTTAGGAGAACCACATTGTACAGAGAAGAATCATGCAGATGTTTGAACAATCATGAAAAATATGCTCACCTCTGTATTTATTTGTCACATTGATTCATCGGATCGTTTGCTGTTTGGGTCCATGCATTAATGCAGAGCAATGTTTTGTTACATGACTAGTGAAATGTAACCTAAAAAGGCATAGTAAAATGTAAACAACACACAAGTGTACTTCTGACACTTTCACAGATTTCATAAATGGACCATAAGTCACTTGCGCTTTAATTTTGCAGTAATTCTCTGTTGGCATGATATTAGCAATATATTTGTGACTTGGCAGATCATAACATGCATCTGAAGTGTGCATCAGTGTCTTAAATCCCATGTTGTCCACAGTGTTGAATGTCACCATACCCATAGCTACATAGAATGTGATTTTCTCTGTCACCTCTTTCCAATGTTTATTGCTCTAATCATATTTCTTTTACTTGAATCTGTCAGCCAGCGACTAAGTTTCCAGACCTCATGAGATGTAGAGGAGTTTGGTTATACCAACCTGAATGAAACACACTGCATGTTCTTTCAGAGGCTTCCTTCCAGTTATATTACCCCTGGGAGTGCTGACAGTTACCCAACAAAGTTTACAGATAACTTTGCTTTGAGAAATATCTGACTGTGCATAGCCAAGCTACTGCTGCGCTACTGATGCCAAGCCCTTTTTTGAATTGAATTGTTTTTCAAATAAGTCACACGTGAAATAGACCTGTGATGAAAAACATGTGATGTAATTTGGCTAGACAGCACAGCCTCCTGTTGGCAGTCATTCTGTAGGTTTATGAGCACGAATCTACGTTCCAGAAGTTGAATCCAAGTGGTCTTCTGCTGTTGTAGCCCGTTTGCCTCAGGTTTGAACTGTTTATGAGATGCTTTTTTTGCTAAACACAATTGTATGGAGTGGTTATCTTTCTGTTTGCTTGAACCAGTCTGGCCATTGTCACAGCTCTCCTATGAACAGTTCAGTTTCTATCTTCAAAACTGCCACTTGCTGGATGTTTTCTTTATTGCACGATTCTGAGTAAACTCTAGAGGCTGTTGTGCATGAAAATCCCAGAGCAGTTATAAAAATACTCAAATCATCCTTCCTCGCACCAACAGTGATCACTGGGATCACATTATTCCCTGTTCTGATAAACATCTCCTGAAGCTACAGCACAAAATCATGCAGATAGTCTATTGGCATGACTTTTATGCATTGCACTGCTGCCAAATGCTTTCCTGAATGATAATTCAAATGATAAATGATAATTGCATCAATGAGCAGTTGTACAACTGTCCCTAATAAAGTGCTCATTGAGAGTATTTGTGTGCCTTGTTATATATTTCTTTACAGACTTTGGACAAGTAGATCTAGATCTGCATAAACTTGAATGTATTAGGGATGGATTATTTATCCCCCAGACATCTCGGTAATCTCGCACTTGCCCGTCAGTCTGTCCATCAGTTAGACATCTGAAACTTGCACTACCTTTGCACTTTTTTGCATCACTTTTATTATAAGGGTATATTACTCATTGATTACTTTATTTGCATAGTGTACTATAGTTAAACAAAATGAATACTGATAGTATAATTATTGGGATTGCTATTTTTTCATGTACTCATGCTCACATTTATTTACTATTTATTTTGGATATGCTTCATACAATTCCTGGACATTTTCTCTGATTTGTATTTTAGAGCTGCCTTTAAAACTGAAATCATACGGAGGCTCCCGAGTAGCGCAACGACAACGCATTCACCCTATCATCTGGAGATTGCGAGTTCGAATCCGGGTGATGCTATAGCTGCCTGTAGCCGGGAGCTCAGAGAGCAAGATTGGCCATGCTCTCAGGGTGGGAGGGGCAGCATACGCTCTCCCTCAATGTCATTCAACGCGACACTGTCCAGTCACGGGCGTCTGTGAGCTCATGCATACAAGAGGTGGGCGGGAGCGCTCCCAAAGGTTGCAGACGGCTTCGCCCTCCCTGACTGGCAGTTCGTCGTGACAAGGGGGGGGAAGTTCTGATGGGTGGGAATTGGAGACGACTAAATTAGGGAGAAAATCTGGGAAATAATCGAAAAAAGAAAAAAACTGAAATCATACTAGCCTCTAACCTTAATAGTCTAAGTAAAATTCTAATTATGCCAATATTACAGCAGGAAATCCTTACCTTCCTGCAAGAGTAAAAACACAGATGTATAAAAACTACCTTTATTAGTAACCTTTTATAGTAATAATGATAATCTTTATTTGTATAGCACCTTTCATACATACATGCAGCTCAAAGTGCTTTACAGAGAATCTTTACATTTAAAATCATAGTATAATTTAAATTAAAATAGCTTAAAAATGATCATAGAAATTAAAATAAAATCATAGAAATTCCTTAAGGAAATGCAGATCTAAAAAGGAAGGTTTTGAGGCTCTTCTTTACGGTGTTCAGGGATGAAATGTCTCTGAGCTCCTCAGGAAGAGAATTCCAAAGCTTTGGGCCATAGTGGCTAAAAGTACCCTCTCCCATCTTTAACCGGGTTTTGGGAATGACCAGTAGGTTACTGTTTGAAGACTTGAGAGACCTGACTGGAACATATCTAACAATCATTCCACTAAGGTAATGAGGAGCAAGGCCATAAAGACATTTAAAAACCATCATCAGAACCTTAAAATCTATTCTAAAACTAACCGGTAACCAGTGCAGTGAGTGGTGTGCAGGCGTAATATGATCCCTCTTTCTTCTGTGGGTCAGGACCCTAGCAGCAGCATTCTGGACTCGTTGTAGGTGTGAAATAGAGCTCTTCCGGTGAGCAGATAAAACAGCATTACAATAAACTAACCTTGATGTGATAAATGCATGGACAAGTTTCTCACTATCAGCAGGATAGCATGTCTCGGACCTTAGAGATATTTCGAAGGTGAAAGTAAGCTGTCCTGCATGTAGTCATAATGTGAGATTTAAAGCTGAGTTCATTATCAAAAATGACGCCCAAGTTCTTAACACATTGTTTGGCCTTCAGGTTCACTTGGTCTAAATATGTCTGAACATCGTTTCTTTGTGAATCGCTACCAAGAACAAGAACCTCGGTCTTGTCTTTGTTTAGCTGCAGAAAATTGTTAGACATCCATGTCTGTAGATCACCTAAACACTTCAACAATGAGCTGATTGATTTTAGAGCTTACATTTTCTAAAAAAATGTAAAGTTGAGTGTCATCTGCATAGTGATGCTAGCTAATGTCATGTTTCTTAATGGTATGGGGTAATGTAGAGCACGTAGAGGTTGAACAGTAAAGGCTCAAGAATTGATCCTTTGGGGACCCCGCAAGTTATTTTATGATGTGAGGAGGAGGAAGTACCTATTGCAACATAATAATAACACCATTCTAAAGAAGATCTAAACCAGTCTAAGATTAAGCCACTAAGGCCTACCCAGTTCTGGAGTCGAACGAGAAGGATTACGTGATCAACTGTCAAATGCAGCAGAAAAAGGACAGAGTTTGCCTGCATCTTTATTCAATCTCAGATCTCAGTTTACGACATTAACTAGTGCTGTTTCAGTGCTGTGGAGGACTCGGAAACCAGAACTGAAATGGGTCATTTATTTGATTAGTGTTAAGATAATCATTCAGTTGGATTGACACAACATTTTCAATGATTTTACTGAGAAAAGGAAGGTTAGATATGGGTCGATAATTATTAAGAATTGTGGGGTCAAGATTTCTGTTCTTTAATAATGGTTTAACCACTGCAGTTTTAAGAATACTAGGGAATTCTCCCAATTGCTTAGAGCGTCGTTACATAAAGAACTCAGAACCTGCTTACTTGTGTTTTTGGTTTTTGTTACTTGCAGTCAAATCCAATATTGGTGTTATTTCTTTCCGTGACCTGGACACAGTTAAAAAAAACATTATAGTGGTTAATGCATAGTGTTTAATATTTCTCTTTTTTGGCATTTCGAACCATGTGGTGGATTAAGGATTTTATATAGAAAGCAGATGTTTTTTGGTCCGGCTCAGAAAATGGCTCACAGTTTTGGAGACTGTTGTAAAAATGTGCCTTTGCCAGTAATCAATTGTAATCATAGTTTACATCATAATTATGTCAACCCTGATATAATTAATTAATTACCTGGGGACTGTCTTCCTGTCTGCGTAAAATATGTTAACAGACTTGTGCATCATATTGGTGTTCATTTTCAATGTTTCAGATGCCTATGGGGCCTACAAGGATGGCACCACCTAATGTTGCACAAATTCAGAATCAGTATCTACCATCTGGCCAGTTTCAGAGTTCAAGCCCAATGCTTGGTACTGGGCCGGTTGGAATGGCACAGCCTAGCCCTCAGGGTAGCATGGCCCAGGTAAGAGGAAATTCTGGTTTACCACTGTTTGTCAAACCATTCAAACACTGCAGTTTTATGAGCTAGAACACTCACAAAATGAACTTGCATTAATTCAATTCAGTTTTATTTCTAAAGTCCTTTAACAATGGACATTGTCCCAAAGCAGCTTTACAAAGAATTGTGGCCTTGTATGTAGAGTTTTTATGAAATCATGCATTACATATAGTAGTTAGGCAAATTGTAATTAAAATGTAGCACATGTAGGACCTGGATGGCAGATGGCAGTTTTGCATTGTAAGGGCTGAATTATGAACACCTCATAAATGCTTCTGTGTGTTTGTTTTAGCATACTCCAATTCCAACACCGCCTTTGCTACCAGCTGGTAGTCCTTTAGCCCAGCCTGCCTCTGTTGGGGGAGTGGGTAGTGGGGCATCGGTGAGCTCTCTAGGCTCCAACAATGGTGTCAGCGTGCCTTCGTCATCAACCCCTTCTCAGTCCATCAGCCTTTCGCATTGTCCACCTGTCCGACAGAGTTCTCCCTCTCCAGCACGCAGTCGCACACCTACTCCACACCCCACACCACCTCCAAGCATACATGGTTCTCAGACTCCACAGCCTCACACCCCCAGTTTGCCCCACTTAAACTTGGGAGCTAGTCAGCAGCAGCCTGCTAACACTGACAAAGCCATGCAAGTACACCAGCCATTAGGAGGGGCTCCCACAACACCAAATGCTGCCCTTGTGCCTCAGCATCCAGCCACTCCAGTGAGTTTTTAAACCCTGCCACATGCTAGTAAAATAAGCACTGCTATTACTCAGAGATGTTTTGTCATGGTGTTGTTAGGTCTGCATTTCTAGTTACCACCATCTTATTTTGTCTCCTCTTTTACATCAGCTATCTCAGAAGGGCTCTCTGCCAGTAGATGGCCAGGCCACTACTCCTGCTTCTGTAAGCAGTGCTGAGGCATCCTCCCAGCAGGTACCCTCAGATGTTGCTGCCACTCTTGATTCCAAAGCAGAGCATGAGGATGAAGAAGAGATGGACGAGGAAGAGTCAATGACAGGAGGAAGAACTGGCAAGAAAGGAGACATAAAGGCTGAGGAAAAGCCTGAGGTAAAGCAGCAGAAGACTGGCTTAATGCACCAGGCACTTAAGTTAATTTTTCCCATGCTGCTATTATAAGAGGCTGTTTGCTCTTTCCTTAGATAAAGAAGGAAGAGCCATCTAGTGAGGGATGTAAAAGTATTCCCATGGAAACATGTATGACAGCAGGGGAGGACAAAAAGCCCGAACTGAAGACTGAGCCTAAAGATGATGTTGGTTCAGGCACCCCCGGCACTCCAGCTGGAATACCCAATAAAAAGAAACGTGAGAACATTTTCCACAAGGGATTTTACATACAGGATATATCCAAACACTGATGTAGAATTTCACTGCTTGATGAAATTCCCCATGATAGTACATCTTATGATTTCATAAAGATTTTGCATGAAATTCTTTAAAACTCCCTATTTATTTATTTATTTATTTATTTATTTGTTTTAAACCCCCTTTTGTCTGACTAGTTTTCAAACCTGAGGAGTTGAGACAAGCCCTAATGCCCACACTGGAGTCTCTGTATCGTCAAGACCCGGAGTCTCTGCCTTTCCGCCAGCCTGTGGATCCATCACTCTTGGGAATACCTGTACGTGATTTAGATGTAGCTTATTATTGTGAATATTTGTGTAGTTTGTGTAGCATGAATTTGAGATCTCTGTACTGTAACAAATTTGTATATTTAAATTTATTAAAATTGTGTGAGCCCAAGAGTAATATTGTAAGTAATGAATGTGTAACATTCTGTTTCTTTTATCATTTTTTTTCCTCAGGATTATTTTGACATCGTAAAGAATCCTATGGACTTATCTACTATTAAACGCAAACTTGACACAGGCCAGTATCAGGAGCCATGGCAATATGTGGATGACATCTGGCTTATGTTCAACAATGCATGGCTCTACAACCGCAAGACTTCACGGGTATACAAGTACTGTTCCAAACTGGCTGAGGTGTTTGAGCAAGAGATAGACCCTGTAATGCAGAGCCTTGGTTATTGCTGTGGGAGAAAGGTGAGTGTCTACTCAGAGGTAGGCTCATAAAGTGAAGCAATAGATAGCTTTCTATAACTTACACTGACTGTTGTTAGCTCTGATGTACTTCATGGTAATGCTGGGTGATGAAAGGCTTTTGATGTGTATTGCAGTTAACTTTTCATTCATGTGAACATGAACGTTGCAGTATTGACCTACTATGCTTGCACGCATTTAACACATTCGTGCAGTGAAACACACATTGGTTAAGTGAGCACTCACTAGCCCGGGGCGGAGGACAGTCTTGTCCAGGGAGCCCGGGGAGCAATTGGGGGTTAAGTGCCTTGCTTAACGGCACTTTAGTCATGAGTTGATTGTGGGAATCGAACCAGTGACCTTCAGGTCACATGGCTGGTTCCTTAACCTTAAGCCCACAGCTACCCCCGCAACAACGATAAGCTTAGGAAATTCAATTGCGAGAAAACGTTTTCCTGTGCTAGACCTCATGCTGCTAAGTCTCTTCATTTAGTCCATAGCTATCTGTTTTCTGAAATTACAAAAGCCTTCACCTAATAATGTAACCCAAGACAGTGGGAGGTAAAATGAGTATCAGCACTTTGCTATGTAAAATCATGACATCTTTGTCAATATGGTTTTAAATAAAGTGCACAGTTCATAAAAAGTGTGGTTTTGTGAATTCAGTGGGTGTCTGAGTAGTTTATATTTAAGTCACCTGAAACAAGAGTTTCACATGCAAGCTGGACCTTGATGCTTCTGTGAGGCTCCAGTGTAAACTGAAATGCTGAAACTTAAACGGTTAGAGTTGACTCAACACATGGGCTTTTAGTTCGCATTAATGTGCTTAACTAAGCTAAATAGCTCCCCAGAAGTTGTTGCATTACTTCAGCTCCCACATTTTATGTTGAATGGTTATTCTTTAAAATTGGGTATTGGATATTCTTTACAAATCGCAATTGTTGTGAAAGTCTGTATGTATGTATGTGATAAATCTTGAGATGGGTCAACAGAAAAAAGCAAATTTTGTAACATTTTTGACCAGATCACCCAGCTTGGCTTCCATAGACACTGCTAAATTTTGCATTTATTTTAACTACAGATTAATTAATTGTCGTGCATGATTTGCTTATTGTAATGATTCCATGCTTTTGTTTCTTTCATCTTTTTTCTCTTATAGCGAGAATTCTCCCCTCAAACTCTGTGCTGCTATGGCAAGCAGCTTTGCACTATACCACGAGATGCTGCTTACTTTAGTTACCAGAACAGGTAAGGGACATTACTGGATAGCTACCATAGATGCACAAATTAAATATGGTGTTTTTATATTTATATCATAGCAATATCATGATTAAAAAAAAAAAAAAAAATTATATATATAATATAATTATATATATTTCCAAACCTAGTTAATAGGTGTGTATTGATGCACAAAATAAAAATTTGCAGCGATTTGGCTACAGTGGTATCTTGATACGTGTTGGATACAGCAAAAATAAACATTGCCTAAATATGTCTTAAGTTTACATTTTCTGTTGCTTTACAAAAACACGCTAATTGAAAATAATGATGCAGTTTTTGTGGAATTCATTCAGATTCTTAGCAGCATATAATGAAAGGTTCCCAATACTAACATGCTACTGTACTTGCACAAAAAACAACCAAGACTGCTTGGAAGGTTTTTTAAACCACTGTAGCATCTCCTGATTAGAGATAAAGAGCAATCATTGGGATTGAAGTCAAAATGTTTTGTGCCTCATGTAACATAAGCACTGTGTTAAGAATAATATCCTACTTTATGTTGAAAGTAATCTTTCTGCTGTACTAATGTATTGAATCCAGAGCCTTGTTTCAAGCAAAACAATAGGCTGTTTTGTTATGGCCCTTCTAGTTAGGACACTTAATATGTAATGACCAAATATTTACTAGAAATATTTTACAAGAAGATTTAATGGTCAGACTTTACCCAGGGGTGTGTATATTGAAAGCGGCTGTAGTGGTTTTGTTGGTGTATATACGCTGTCTTCCAGAATTATTGGCACCCAGTCATGAAAATGAGCAAACATTGATAACATGCGTTGAATTAACAAAGTAAGTGTATTGTGTTTGGGTGAAGAAATGAATGTTTAAATTGAACTATACCAGGTTAAATGTTTTCTATAAAACCTTTTTTTAAAAGATTTGTGCCCTGGGGAGAATACCTGCACAGAGTTTCTTCCCCAGTATTTCCCCCTGCACAACAGCTCTAAATCATCATATATATCCATAGTTTACGGAGTGCATCATGAAAATAGACAATAGCAAGACTGCAACTTTGCAAAAACTGCAATTCTGCAAATGCGAACTTTAGGCTCTTTTTCCCTCCTTCGCCATCTTATTTTAGATGCGTTACCTCTTTATCTGTCTCTTTTGTGGGTTTTTTGTTTTGTTTTTTCATTGTAATGGATGGAAAAAGAGTTTTAGGGTTTGTGCAACCTCATATTTATGCCCCAGAAACAGAACATGGTTAAAGGCAACAGGGTTCCTGGGGACTAAGAGCATTTATTTATTTTTTTTTATTAAAAACTTAAAAAAATAAAGAACGATGGTTTGTTTGCATTTATTTAAAATAATCCTAACTGGTATACATTTTGGTAAATGTATTTTTTTAAAGAAATAATTTGTTGAGTTAAAAATATAAACATTAGAGAACAATAGTTCTGTCGGTTTTGCTCTTGTAATGACAAGCCAA
>JANCOA010000057.1:11066992-11078994 GCA_024363135.1 Leptodoras oyakawai | reverse complement strand
AGAGGGACCCATAAATAGAAAAGAAAACGGAAAAGGCGGGACAAAGGAAAATGAGAAACGGAAATCGGTGTGATCACACGGATTCCTAACACCGGAAAGGGGCGTGGTCACACCGATTCCTAACACACCTGAGATCAAGAAGCAAAATTGAAATTCCTTTTGAAGGGCAACCACCATCTTTTGTTTCTCATTTTTGTGAAAGCAGAGAGCATAAATGTCAAAATTAACACTGATGGTTGCAGCAACACAATATCCATTTGAACCCATTGACATGAACCCAACTGAAAATCTGTGATCTCAACAAAAGAGGGCAGTTCTCAAGAGAAAACCCAAGAAACTCAATGAGTTGGAAATGTGCTGCATGGAAGAGTGGTCTACAATTCTTCCACAAATGTTCTCCAACTTTGTTAAACACTAAAAAGAGTCTGAGTGCTGTTATTCTCACCAGGAGAGGTTCCACCAAATAATGAAATTTGGGATGCCAATAATGAAAATTTGTTCCCCAAAATTTTTATTACAATAAATGCATGAGACTGACCCATTTATTTAAGCCCAAATTATCACTCATTGTATGTGTAGCTGTTTTTATATGTTAGTTTTAGCTCTTTGTTTTATGTGAGCCAACATTTCTGGAGTTGACTGTATATGGGAAGTGTATGATCCATAGAGGTTTGATCTCAGCACTACTCCTATTTCCCTTTTCATGCCTCAAATTTCCATACCTTACTCTTTTTATTTCCATTTCATTATTGTCTACCTTGCTGCTACTAACTTGAATAAACCCTCATTTCTTATTCATCTACATATATAATCAAGTTCAACAGAGATACTGAAAGTGCCAATTGGTAGAATTGCAAATGGAAGACTTCAGACCAGTGGGATGATGTGGGATTTATGATGTGCACTGTGCTTAGGAGGTGCATTATTCTCTCATCATTATGGCAAGGATTTAAGATTGGCTCTCTAGTGCTCAGAGGTTTAATGTGTCTGACTCTAAACACCTCCTGCATATCCTCTGGTTTCATCCATTAATGGCTTTAAGATCAAGAAGCAAGTGCTGCTTTTGTCACATGGATTTTAGAAATGGTCTTACTCATATGCACTGGACATGTTTGAGAGATCCTGCAGGTTATATAACATCCGAGTCTTGAGACATGACCTGGTAAGGTGGCCCCTACGGCAATGCTGCTATTTTACTGAAAAGATTAGCTGACATCATCTTTAGTGATGATTTAGCCTTACAGTTCTTGTTCCTGCTCACAGTAATTGGCCAAACTAAATTACTTCATTCATCATGGACTGAACATGTTAACCATCAATTGCTGTAAGTATGTCCACAATCACAGCTGTGCTGTGCTGTGATTGTGCCTTGACTATAATCTGACACTAGAAGCATTTTCGTGGGCAGTGTATGTTAGGATCTGTAGGATCTATGTTAGGATATGTGAAGGTTACAAAATTCTATGCTGCTGTTGGAAACTGCCCAGTAACTGAAATTGTAAGTAGTTTTGTTTCATGAATAAGAGACATAATCAAAAATATCTGCAAAAATATCATATCTTACTTAAGAAGTTACATTGTTTCAAGAGTCACTTTCCTTCTCTGCCCTTTTCTACTCTGCCCCCATTTCATCTTCACTGTCAAGTAAACTTTCTTTCATCTCTCAATGTTCTACTTTAACCATGTTCTTCTTTTCTGTGCTCCTTCCTCCCCATCCTCCCCCTGTCTCTGCCAAGTACTCTGCAGAACATAAGCAAGTATCTCAAAGCTAAGTTACATTACATGTGTCTTTCTCTACTATCACATCCCTCAGCATGAAAAAAAAACCCATCTAACCACATCATACCAGGATTCTAGTGGAATCATGTAAATGGAACTATCATTCCACATTTAATCCCCCTTTGGGGATTTGCTCACTCATCCAGAAGAGTTCCAGTGAAGGAAAATTATGATACAGTATAGAAATGATTATGCTACAGCATACAGAAACATCCTATATAATTGTGTGCATTCAACATTGTGGTAACAGTTTGGAGAAGACCCATATATGTGATGGTAAGATGTCCACATATGGTGAACTTTCTGGTTCACAGTCACATATCTCTTTCCTGCACCAAAGGACTGCTAGTGTGCCATAATGACCATGTCAAATGGGTCTGAGAGCTTCAGGGTTGTGATCATGCACAATAGTTGGTTCTAGCATGCGCACATGCGCACACACACACACACACACACACACACACACACACACACACACACACACACACCATGTCTCTCTGTTCCATATCTCTGCTGCACACACACAATGTCCCACTCAGTTCACATTCAAACCCTAAACATTACTGCATAGATATTTGCCTTATAAGCTTATAAGTAGTTAATCCTGTCTGTGCGTCCATGCAGTGAGTGTAGGATTGTGCCCCCGACTCAGTAGCTACATGTTTTTAGAATCACTGCATTTTTCAAACAAATAACTAAATAGAAAACAAACAAATAAACAAACGAATGAATACAGTATTTTGCATTCTGAAAATGTAGAAATACATTTTTGAAGGGGGACACAGGAAAAAGGCTTCTATAATGAACTTAGGAAGAGGTTTTTTTTTTACAATTCACATTGTAATATTTAATGAGGACATTTCTTTTTGGCATAGCACAATCATTTTAATCAATGAAGGTAGATGCATTCTGATGGAAGTTACTAGGGTTGAAAAAGTTTTGGCCCCTGAGACATGCTTTGGTCTGACAGCCCCCCCATTAGCCTCTACTTTTACCCTACATCATGATCAAACACTGGAGGGGGTTGGCACAGAGAGGCAGTGGTAAAACTGGATAGTGGAGTTACAGCTTTGAGCTAAAGCTTTTATTTCTACTACCACTCTGTCCAGAGGGGGTTTTGCAGTGTATTAAACAAATGTAGGTTTCAAAAAGAGGAAAAGACCTTGTACATAGATTCCTTCAGTACATTATTTAATAATACAAAAATAATTAAGTCATTAAAAAACATTAAACTGGTCATGTATACACATAAGAAGACATTAACATAAACACAGAACAGCTATAGCTCTTACTATTTGGCTGGTGATTAGTCATAAAGAAATGTTAATGCTAAAAGCGTAATATTCAGAAATGTATATTCATACTTGCTGTGCTGTTTTCATAATGCATGTCTAAATAATATGTATATAATACATTGATGCACTGGAGAATGTGTTTGTGGTTTTAGTAAGCCTTCCTTTTAGTAAGACTTCCAGGAAGCAGTAGCATAAGTCTCTGAAAATATGAGCTAGGAATTAACCCTGAAAAAGCACTGTGCACATTGATCATAGCTCAACACACTGTGCTATGTTTAATGAGGCATAACTAATGATCAATGGAAAACATGAAGGAAAACAGCAGCCAACATTCGCTAATCGAATCAGTGGCCTGTCCATGTTACCAGCCAAGTATAGAAGTAGGTCATTCAGACTGGGGCAGGGCTCTCACTGTGGACTGTGCCACATTTGAGTGTCAATATATGACATGGCGGGCAAGCAGAACAAAACAAAGCAGTGGCACCGATTTTAAACTGGTCCCTTGTGTTTGTGCTGTTTTTAGAGTCTCACCTTGTAAAAGTAGCACAAAATTGTAATCTAGTCTATTTGATTGTTTTGTGAGCATATTATACACAGCCAAAAAATAGCAATGTTTATTTAGAAACAACATATTTAATTACCATAGTAACAAACACATAATTTGCCAAGACCACAAGCCTCAGTGTACGCATTTGTGATGTTTTTATGGTCTGTAAGGCTGTCCTCGTTCAGAAATGCTGCTGAACTACAAACTTCCCCAGAAGAGCACTTTATCACAACCTAGATCTATGCATACATTCAAAACCATAAAAGGAGAAATAAAAGGGGCATAATCAAACTACACAAGGACAAAAATAACTGGAGCCTTGCCAAGATCAAGGTCTGTCAAGTATAAAACTGTTAAAAAGCTGGCTAACACAACCTACTGTTAATACATAGACTACTGTCTTATTAGATACAACTTCCCTTTGTAGATATGCAGTTGCTATCTGTGTCCCAATTTGTTTGATTGTTTGATAGGGTTTCTTTGCAACCCTAGTCCACAGAGCATGTTTCACATGCTTGATTTACAGATTGGCACAGAGCAACCCTATTCTCTGACCTATGTATCCCACTGCCAGGATTAAGGTACCATTCAACTCAGTCACAGATGAATTGATAGCTGCAGATTGGGGTGATTGTTCAAATGCAATCAATTTAGTAGCTATGGAGTTCCAAAGGGACTCCAAAAAGGTAAGAAATACACTTCCTGTAGTTGTGAAAAGAAGATAGGAGTCTATTGCATCTAGGGCTAGGCACCTGTAGCCCCGACCACAGTCACAAACTGTTATGCAGATAGTTCAACAGCATAGTGAGGTCTGACTTGCAGTATCATAACATCATTTCATGACTTTGTTAGAAGTTATTGGCTTGTGTGTGCACTAGAGGTGGCTCAATACCACTTTTTCAAGTCTGATAACATTACTGATACCTCAACCTTGACTATCTGTCGATACTGATACCAATCTGATACTGTCTTTTCCCCTCTCTTAAAAAGCTAAAGCATTAATAATATATTTATCTGGATGAACATTGCTTAACCTAGCCATCTAATCTGTATTTTAAATACAGCTCAATCTGTATTTAATTTGCACACTTGCTTGTACTTGTTTGGGATAACCATTTCAGAGATGAATGCAATGTGTACCAAGGCTCCAATTTTTTGATTATGTGTCAAAACCCCACATTTCCAACAACAAATAGGGGTTGGTCATCCAGCACAATGAATTCAATGACTTTCTCTGTTAGTGCTTTGTTGGCATCTGTAGGGAGTTTCTCATGCTTCTGAATTGTTTCCAGCAATGTTTGTTTTGTGGCACAGTTTTCTTTTTGGCACTCGTCACTAGGATAAATTTGGGATACTCTGGTTTTGCTTTTTCTTCCTTGATCTTAAAATAACTCCACACAGCTGACATGATGACAGTGCTGCTGACAAGTCTCTGCATATTGTAAATCTGTGTTTACTCATAATACATCTCTCTTTATGGCATGTCTCTAAAAGTTTAGTTAAGCATTTATGTGATAGTTTAGGCTAATGGTGCAAAAATGTCTACTTTAGGAAAAGTCTGCAACATTGTATGAACAAATAATGAATTGCTCTAACCATAATTCCTTATATAACCTATTTTTAAAGCTGGTTACTTATTCTTGCTTTCTCCTATTCCAGAGCGCTATCACATCATCAACACAGCATTCAGCCCAACAGTTGGACTCTCTCATCCCCAAAGTAACAACAGTCTGCCTGGCCTCAAACACAAGTACTGCTCACTGAAGGCTTCTGGTAAGAGATTGAATGAAGATGTCCTGTCAGTCATGGGAATACTAGAAATACTAGAACCCATTGATGGTTATATGAAGTTCAGTAATCATTTATTCAACTGATAAACCCTTTCATAAAATGTTTAATTAATGTAGCATTTGTGTCAGGGGTGTTGCCAAAGCCTTTTCAGTCAGTGGCTACACTGGTACCAATTTATAAAAACTTGAAGCACATCTCAACATGCCTGTAACAGAGATACATTTACGATATCCCACTCAATATGTACTTGTATATGATAATGCTGATTCACTGTGTTATCTGTCAGCAAATCAGCACTATATCATGACACACAAAAAAAAAACACAGAGCTACACTCACTTTATTAGAAACACAACACTGATAATAGGTAGGGCCTCCCTTTGCTCTCAAAACAGAATCCCAAAGTATGCCGAGAAAACATCCCCCAAGCCATTACATCACCTTCACAAGCCAGGACTAAATAACACAAGGCAGGTGGGGTTGATGGTCTCATGCTGATGGCACCAAATTGTGACCCAAAAACCTAAAACCTAAGGGCCAGCTTTAGCTAGATGTTCATCTAATAGAGGTCACAGAGCAGCAGACAAAAACACTGCTAAATAGTGATAAATCTTTAATAGTTTTGTTAAGGTGATAATGTTTGTAATATTTCTGTAATGCAACACTACTGGGTATCTAAGTCAAGATGTCTCTAGCATATATTGTTGGTGGTAAATAAGGAGATGGTTGTAAAATTGTATTATTTTTTATTTTTATGAATAAGTACAGTAGCTATAGTACAACTCTGACATCAGTTAATCGATTGGCATGAATACACTTCCTCTCTGACAGTGAAAAGCAAACACTGAGAACATAATTAGATACTGAGCTTCCAGGTCAATTCTTCATTTAGAGAGAGGTAACTCGTGTCTGACTAATGACCTTAATGCACTGATGCACTAATCTGAAATGACACCACAGCTCCATGTGTTGTGTGTTCACTCCCTTCAGGAACAATATTTTTTTTAATTTGTAACTCAGGGTCAAGCCTATACTACAACTAGACGTAAGGGCTCAGTTGGCAATTTACGACAATAATGATTTCATTTCAAACCTCAAGAACCTTAGCTCAGTTTTTAGTGTGGCCATTTCTCTTCAAACAGCTCTTTCTCTTTTTCCTCCTTATAGCAGACACAACAAGTAGAGGTTACTATAAGAGCTATCCACTCACGGACCTCTCTCAATTCCAAACTCTTCCTGCACCATTTCAACCCATTCCAGGTCACCAAAAAGACAAAGCTTATTTCCTTGAAGACAAGCCCTACTTGCACCAGGCTCTGCCTTCCCAGGATATCCACTCTGCTCTTTCCATTTCCATCCCCACCAACCAACTTGAGAGGAGCTGCACTCAAAAGACCAGGTCTCATCCCTTAAACCTAAGATCAAGCTTCACAGCATGTGACTCTCCATCCCGGCACATCCATCGGCAGACCTCACACCCTGGACACCCTAATCGCAGGAAGACCTACACTAGCAGAAGACAATACAGCATAGAGATGCTTCCTGAGCTTTTCCCACAGCCCATGTCTGACAAAGGACCTTTATCCTACCCTCAAAAACACAAGAGCTTTCAAACCAACAGCAAAACAGAAGTCACTGTTTAAGAGTCCTCTGCTTTTGCATTTACTTCTCAGACACTCTAATGATATGACTGTCTTACCACAGTGTAGCTTTTCATCAGGTTTCTCCAGGCTCGATAGTTCAGTCTGTCCATATGTTTCTGCTGCAGCACACTGTCCCACAAACACAGAGCTTGGTGATACATGTGTAGCCTGCAATATTGGAATGGTCTCAAGAACAACATTTTGGGGATTCATTACTAAGAAAAGCTCCACATAGTGATACAATTTATTTGATCAGCTAACATCAAAAATGCAACACTAAACACTGGTCTCTTTCAAATACACATGTAAGAGGCTTGGGATGTAAAACCAATGATGACTAGAAGTACATATTCCTGTGGGTCTTATTATGGGATATCTCCTTGTTTACTGAAAGAGTATGCAGGTTACAGTTCTACAGATTACACACATTATGTTCATACCATACATTAATGAGTATTCATAGACCTTTTCATTCCTGTTCTACTAGTCTTAGCTCGCCTTTATCAGAATCTGAAGCAATTCAGACCCAGTGTGATGCTTTTCCTGAACTGTTCTCACACATTCAGCTCTCAGCAAAGGAAGGCATCTCCATTTACAATTCCCATTTTTTGAGCTTATGATCCAGAGGAATAATCTGGAACTCTGAAATCTCTTTCCCCAGTGCTTGACACTTTAGCTCAGAGATCACTCCAGGCATCTGACAACTGTGACATTTTAATTTGCAAGGACAGATGATGAATTGTGTAGCTCCGTTACCTACGACTTACACAAAGGTGAAATAGTGAGTTTTAGCTGTGTTGGATCCCCTTTTCTCATCAGTTTATTACCAGGATTAGTAGGCTATGTGCATCCATACCCTAAACCAACACTAACTAACCTGTTGTGTGGAATCTCTTAAGATGATCCTGAAATCTAGGGACAGTCTTGTGGAGAGACAAAGTTAAAGGATGCTCATAGATTTCTGCATTTTATGCACATTTTATCTATGTATATGTACTGATCAGCCATAACATTAACGCTAGCTGAAGGAGGCCATTGCTATTGGGGAATAGTGTTGCCATGAAGGGGTGTATTTCGTCTGCAAGAATGTTTAGGTAGATGGTACATGTAAAAGTAACATCCACCTGAATGCCAAAAGCCAAGGTTTCCCAGCAGAACATTGCCGAGAGCATCACACTGCCTCTGCCTCTTCTTCCCTTGTGCCATCCCCAGGTAAGCGATGCATACACACCCAGTTGTCCACATGAAAACGTGATTTATCAGACCAGGTCATTCCATTTTCCATTGGCCCATGGTTCAGTTCTGATGTTCACATGTCCATTTTATGTACTTTCTGTGGTGTACAGGGGTCAGTATGGGCACTCTGACCAGTCTGCAGCTACGCACCTCATACACAGCAGGCTGTAATACACTGTGGGTTCTGACACATATTTTCATCATAGCCAGTATTAATGCTTTCTGTAATTTGTGCTACAGTAGCTCTTCTGGGAGATCAGACCAGGCAGGCTAGCTTCACTCGCCATGCACATCAATGCACCCTTGGCACCCATGACCCTGTCGCAAGTTCACTTGTTGTCCTACCTTGGATCACTTTTGGTAGGTACTTACCACTGCTTTCTGGGAACTCCCACTCCCTGTCAGTGGTGTTAATGTTATGGCTGTTTAGTGTATATTATACATTTATAAAATGTGTATAGTATTATAGAATATATGAGTTATAAAGTGCTTCCAATAATCTCTAGTTTTAGCATTTGGTCTGACCTCCTAACTCTGTGAACATCATATTTGTGCACTTTTGTCATTTTAAATTTACATTTCATTATTATAGACTCTACACAGGAATATTTGTATGTGTGCAGCGAACATCTGAATTACTGATTACACTATATTTGTTTGTAAGAGATGTATATACATGTACTAATATATTGTGTTGCACGATATACCTTTAGAAAATTTAGAACCTTTAAAGATTGTTGGTTATCCCTTTGGAGGAGCCTTTAAAGGTTGTATTTAGAACCCTATGATGCAGTGTTTTCCTTTCAGAAAGGTTTCCAAGTAGAACCAAAGTTGAAAGATAAAAACCTTTAATTATTCAGTGACCCCAAAAAGAACCCATGAAGAAATGTTAAAAGTGTAAATGTATCTGTTATGTATATAGCATCATTATACTAATTATCCTTTAATTTAAAAGGGCTTTTCGGAACAATTAAGAGTAAAAAGTCTGTAAACAACCCTAGTAGCCAAAGTAGTAATATCAAGTGGTACAATATTTGCACTGAATGCTTTGAGAAGGACAGGGCTGACATGAAAATTTAGAACTTACTGAAGCCGAAAATGTTTGTAACGCCACAAAAACACAAACACAGAATGCAAAAGGATTTTGTGGTAAAGTTTGGTCTGAAATGTCAAAAGAATGGCATCACAAAGTGCAGTAAATTGTAGCAAAATCTATTTTACTCTTAAAAGGTCAGCTCTCTGCCTAATCCCTGTACCAATGCCTAAATACCTGTTTGAAAACTACAGTTGCTCATAGTGTAGAATATATCAGTCTGAGCCTTTCTGTGCAGAATGTGAACTCAAAAATATCTGTATAACAAATATGCTAATCATGGTTATAGAATAACTGTATACAGTGAAATATGGCAAAAAAAAAAAAGTTGTACATTACACTATATGGTCATTTTCAGAATAAAATTATTCTTACAGTTTCAAATTTCTGAATATCTCTGAATACTCCTGAACTAATGTTACACACAATACCACACGGCTGTACTAAACAGTATGTGGGAACAGAAGTGCTGTTTTTAAATTACATTTTTAATATTCTGTATGGCAGTATATGATTTAGATTTACATGTTGAGCAGGCAAAACGATCTCATCTCGTCTTGCCAAGCTTATTTACAGGGGCAAAACACCTCTGGTGCTTATATAGGGCTAGAAACTGCGAGGGTTACCTCTGCTGGGCATTTCAGGTACTGCAGAGACAGAAAAAAACCACGTTCAACAATTTTTTTTACAGGGAGAATAATAAAGCAAAACCAATATAAAGCAAAGATAAATTTTTCTCTTTTATTTTTTTTTTGTTTTTTTTTGTTTTTAAAAATAACAATTTTCAAATAGTCTGAAATCTGAATCCCAAACCTGATGTCCAGTAGCTCAATTATGAGAAGAGAAAGGCTTTAGTCAATAACATGTACCTCAAATACAGCAATGCATAGAGTAAGGTGAAAATCACCAAACCCAGTTCCCAGCAGAGTTTGTTCGATTGGAGGTTCCCTTAGACCAGAACACTAGTCAGGTCAGCATAAGTGCAAAGTTGAAAGCACTGGCGTTTTGGAAGCTATTCCAAAAACAGTCTTAGATATTAGGTGAAGACTCACTTTCTGCTTAATCCTTCTTCCCATCATGTGCCCATATCTCTCAGTGCCAGCAGGGCATATGGTGGAGCGACAGCGATATGGCATGTGGGAGGTAACCCACATAGTTAACACTGTCTTTCATGACAATTCCTGACATTTTCAAACCAGGGTTCAAATACTATTCGTTCAGGACCATGAGCAACCAATTGTACGAGTTTAAGACCCTCTTTACATAGCCATCCAAACACCTGGTGCAACCATACTGTCAGGAGGTGAAAATGCTTCCCATAATATAATGAGGGTTTTTTGGGAGGGGTGGTGATAATACATTAGTTACTCTTTTTGAGAAGGGATGAACACAGTGCACTGTACCATATTTATGTTTGGTTGAGGGTGTAAGGGGTAATACTCAGTGCTTTAGTAGACATATTAAACAAGTGAATGCTTCACTTAACAAACAAGCAAATATCATACACCAGTTTAAATGATTTTAGCATTTGAAACAGCATGTATGTTGGAGTGTGTGTGCGTTTGTGTAAATGCTGTACACTGTATATATGCAAAGGTGCTAAGTTGCATTTTCTAAGCAATTAAGACCAAAGCTACAAACATGAGTCCCAGTGGAGCTGCAGGTCTGAACTGTCCAAAAAGTCTGCTGAGAAAACACTGGGAGGTGTGTGTGAACTCAGAGGAACTAGGACTGTCCCTCCTGTGCTGCTCCCTCCTCCCATGGATAAATCCAGCCAGTCCATGCCATCAAGCACAGGGTCTTCAAAGTCCAGGCTGGAGGGATGAGTGGAGAAGCTCAGCTCACTGGTGTCCATAGGGGAATGGGGATGATCGAGAATACTAGAAGTGCTCAGCATTTGGTTGTGGAGGTCATCAATCAGCGTCAGCGGACCATCAGGTTCCACACCAAGCAGCGGCGACCCTGTGGTGCTCTCCAGGAAGTCCTCCAAACGGCCGCTTCCTGAGTAGGACTGGTGTTGTGTGTCAGGAGGCTGATGGGAAGGGGTGGGGTCAGTTGGAACAGTGGGGGGTGAGAGATGAAGTGGGGAGGATGGCGGAGAAGGGGGGTTGGAGTGCAGCTCTGAGAGAGAAGGATCAGGATTTGCCTTGAATCCTGCTGAGATTTCTGGTTCATGTGCAAAAAGAGGCAGAAGACAGCAGATAAAAAGAGGCATGAAATTCTTCATTACTTATGAATGTATGTTTCTTCAATAACTAGAGGCATGCTGACACTGAGATGCTGCAAGCCTTTGAGGAACTAAAGGTGAACTACAGAGTGAGTTCTGGTGTTCCACTTCCTTTGCACTGCAAAAAACTATGACCATCTGTGTAAAATAACATACAAGTGATGCAAACTAACCAAGTCAGGGTGTCACAACGGCACAGCAGTTCACTGAAAGTTACACTGTGCTTGATAGTTTTCACTGTCTTACATGAGCGTTCACATCACTAATGTAATTTTTTAAACTAGCTATCTGAATACAAAGAGCAATATTATGCATGCCATGCCACTAGAAGCATGTTCTCTCTCTCTCTCACACACACACATACATATACAGCATGTGTATCTCTTTTTCT
>JANCOA010000057.1:11020347-11030396 GCA_024363135.1 Leptodoras oyakawai | reverse complement strand
TCAACCTAATGTGCATGTCTTTGGACTGTGGGAGGAAACCGGAGTACCCGGAGTAAACCCACACGGACACGGGGAGGGCATGCAGACTCCACACATAAAGGACCCAGAGTCTCCGCCCCACCTGGGGATCGAACCCGGGACCTTCTTGCTGTGAGGCGGCGGTGCCACCCACCAAGCCACCGTGTCGCCCTGTTTCCTTTACTTGAAGTTTTGAATTCTCATTGTAAACTATTGTTATACTGTGACTCTCTGTCCCTGATAATTACTTATTCCTCTAACAATTATTAAAAAAATGCAAACTTCCCATTTCAGGGGCGGGTCTTTGAGATAAAATCAAATCAGCCAATCATGTAGCAGCAGCACAAGAGAACTTCTGGTGAAGCGATATACCCCTGTTCCCTATCTCCCTACACACTGCAGTTCCTTTAAATAAAAAAAATTATAAGACATTATCTTTAATATGTAATTTTTTTCAAATTAAGTCTAGTGAATAATGAGGCAACATTCAACATTTCTCAATTAAACATTCAACATTAAAATAGACCATTGATGAACGGCAATAGAAAAGCATTTTCAATGGCCCTATAATGCCAAACTGCATGTACTATGCAAATCAAAATGCATGTTAAAACCGAGATTAATGCGCAATTCAATTTTTTTTAAACACACACACACGTAATAGTAAACCAAAAGTGAGATCACTGCTTACTATTCTTCTGTAGAAGTCTGATGTCTTTTTCTGAAACATTAAACATGGAACAGGACAATGACTCATTAAACACTGTTTCTATGTGCAAGACACTCAATCACCTTAATCTTAAATAATGTGGTATTTTATGAAAATTATGAAAAACAAATTCAGAAAGAGAATCTTCTTTCACATAGGTGATAGCGGTTTCATTGTCAGGGACAAAAAATCTGGAAATAAAAGGAGAGAAAACAGAAAAACAGTCTAAGATAAAGGACTTCATTTAATTCTCAAACTATGTACCCAAAACCCTGATTCTAAGGAACTGATCCTCTAAAATAGTAGACATCTTCTGGCCCAACCTATTAAGAATATCATGTCTAAGTTTAGCAAGCTCTACTGTCCTGCAGCAACAGTGAGATTAGTACAGCATAAATCCTCTTGCATATAAGCTGATGGATGAAAATTGTCCTTGACAGATTAGCTGCATCTACTTTCTTCTACAGCATATGAAGTCTCAGCACTACGCATAATTTGAGCTTATCCACAGAGGCAAATCTGGAACTGTAATTTACCTTTTTACCTCCTCCCGATTGGGATCTACAAGTCGCTCCAATCCAAAGTCCATCCCACTAACTGTTCCTGGCTGTTTGGTAAATAGTAGAAAAAAAATAAAGTGTTGCTTTTCATGAATGTTTTTCATGAATTAATTTTCTCTGAGACAAAGTACAAAAAATTATATTTCCTATAAATTAGAGTACAAAAATTAATCATGGTATATAAAACACAGTGTAAAACAACTTTAGGAAGTCACATTATATAGCAAAAGCCATCTTTTCTGAATCACACATGGATTATTATGCAGATTCGGAAGCATTTCCTTTTTTTTAAATGATAACTTGAATGTACAAATGTTACATCTGCTCTCTTTTACTACTGAGAAAAAAAAACATATTAGAAATGATTGCCTTATTATCTCACCGGTGGCCTGTGTACTACCCAGTAGGCTCTCTCCTGGCAGTCAAAGACCACTCGATCTGGTTTCTTTCTCTCTTTCCCTGCCCTGTATGCAGAGTAAACACAGCAGTTAAGCTTTCAAGAGTAACACTGAATGTGATTGTATGAAACTGACAACACTTGCCAACTAAAAAATATAATATATAAAAGACAGACCTGTACTGTTCTTTAGCCTGCATCACTATGAAGTCCCACTTGTGGTTCATCCATTTATGCAGATGATTGTACTGCTCCTAATTAAAAATCTTTATTATTTCCTATATAATGAACACCACACATGTATACTATGGAAACAGCGCCCCCCTAATTCACTCATTTGATTAGTGCAATCCTAAAGGGGTGCGTATGCTGTCATAGTCTTTACCTGTTCATGCAGCTCTAACATCCCCTTTTTACGTATATTTCTCTTTGCCAGGTATATTGCTTGAAAATTCAGAAATATGTCCATTAGATTTTCTATAGACAATTATTTTGCCATAATATTGTATTCAGTGACAGATGTTTTGCAATTAGTGCATGGAAAACCTTTAATATCGCCCATTGTTTTTTATATTAATGTAAATAAAATTAAACACACACACATTGTTAATACTGACCGTAATCAGTGTCCTCAACTGGCCACTGCTGTGCAGGCCAGAAATATGGTGTCTGTGAAAGAATGACAAACAACTTTAGTCTTACTAGCATTATTATACCATTATCAAAAACACTAATAGTAAATAAGAATCCTGTGTAAAGAGTGACACTTTTTGAGATGTTTAACGTTACCTGAAAACGATAGAGTGAAGCATCTGATTTGATGATGAGTCTCTTGTGATCCTGAAGTGGGTAAATGTATCCAAAGGCCACCATCAGGTTGCCCAAGGCTCGTGCCTCTACAAATAAGAGATTAATATGATCTCACACAAATCTTATAAAGCTTATACACGTATATTTGGTTTTTACTATGTGCTCTAAGAAAGCAGGCAGATTTGACTCCTTTGACTGGCAGAGAGAAAACGCCTGCTACTTACCAGCAGTATCCATCTTGAAACGATTAGAAATCCATTCAACAATATCTTCTCCTGGATGAGATGGAGATAAATATAGTCATGGTAATGTCAGTAAAATGAAAAGTATAGTATATATAGTATAATATAAAGTAGTCACAACTCCATATGGCATGATTGATAAACCTTGAAATCAATAACAGAGCAAGTAGGACAACTGGATTTATTTCTCTAATGTACCTGTTAGATTAATTACTTGAAGGATTACCAACACATGTTGGACGCATGTCTAATTGTGAACTCAGATGGCACAGAGGCATCAGAGAAAAATGGCATAGCAAACAGAGAAACACAGTGCTTTGCTCCCCTCTGCACAATACAGTTGTATGTTTTCCCTATGCTAAAACACTTCATTCAGCTCATGACAGGTTTTCTAATTAGCTGCTGATGAGTGCCAGTGCACATGGGGGTTGAGAAATGACACATTGTGATTGTAATAAACCCTGTACTTGCCAAAAGGGGGGAAACAAACGACACTCTGGAGTAAAATGTTAAACATGGAATAAAAATGGTTTATGTATAAGAATGCTTTGAGGGATCCATTCTACAGTTGGACCTATGAGATGGACCCATACCACCACACATTTAGAATTTACTTTAATGCCCTTGTATTAAAGGTGCAGTATGTAGGATTTAGGCAGAGTCTTTTAGCAGAAATGTAATACAGTATTCATCATTATGTATGTAGTAGTGTATAATCACCTGTAACCAAGAATCATTGTGCTTTCGTGAGCTTCGTATGAGCCCTTCATCTCTAATTGGGAGTGGGCCAACTTCCACGGACACTGCCATGCTGTGCCACTATTTTTGCTAATAGATCCCCATTATTCATACACACTGCACCTTTAAGGAATCACCACTTTAAATGTTCACTATAAATGTTTAACTTAAGACATGTTTATTCAGCTGAAAATACAGACTATTGGATAAACTCCTAGGAGCATCTTACAACATTTGACATGTCACAACTGGGTTCACCTAGGCAGGTTCAGCATGAGCTCTCTTAATTGGGGCCAAATAAGCAGGAGTCTATGAGAGTGGATCTGAGCAGCTTCGTTAGTGAGCAGGGAGGGTGGGCCTGCTGATCCAATCCACGCGCTTTCACTAAATCATTCATCAGCACCTGGGGTTTCCTCTCCATGCCTAACACACTTTCCACAAACAGTGCTAAGAATAACTTAATCCATGTTGCACAGTCCCATCAGCAGAAATTACACATCTCAGATTCTTCATGATTTAGGGGCTAAGCATGAAGAACAGCCTTTCTTCCCTGAGACCAGACAGCCTCGAGGAAGGAGTCATTGCAGCCAACCATGCAGAGGTTGCTATGGCAATGGATACTTCATAAAAGGAGCCTAATGCATGGTTCACTGGAATAACTAGCAATGTTAAGGAGTAATTACGCTCAGGAAATAAGTGCATATGGGAGACTCTCTCAGTAGGTCACAGCTATTTGTTTCTCAGATGTTATATTGTATTCATAGGTGTAGCATTGCAATCTGCATACCCACACTGCAATAATACATTTAAAACATTGCACTTTTACCTGTAATGGCATGAGGGATGGTGGTGATGACAAGTCTCTGTGTCTGAGACTTTACCCCGGTCTTAGGGTCCTGCATTTCCAACACCACAACTTCCATCTGCCATTATATATACAAAATGTAACAACACTTTAATTTGTATAGCGTTTACCTGTAAAAGGGAAAAGGGTACCACTCTAGCCAGACACTGAGTGTAAACAATACATGCAAAATAAATAAAGCAGGATATTCTTGTGTTGCTTTGTGCTTGTACTCATAAATGAACCGTTGTGTTAATGATCTATAAATTACCCATCTTCAAATTCAACGGTCATGCCTAACTAGATAGGATGATAATTTGTCATTCATTCAATTTCCTAACAAGCCTATTTTCTTTACATATGGAAAATAAGTAGTTAATATTCATCAGTCTGCATACAATTTACATATATAAGTAACAGTGCATCACATGAAAGGATTGATGGGATTCACTTGCAATGCATGCAACTTACTTGCAATGTTATCAATGAAGCAATATATGCACGTTTATGTTTATGTTTATGTTATCAACTTTATATGAATCCATAATAGTATTTAATTTATAAAGCTGTTGATATGCGAGTGGAACATTAAATGCAACCCTTCTCCGTGTTGACATACTGCTATGTATCTGACATTTTTGCTTGTAAATCTGTAACTAGGGGGTTCTTCATACTTTATAAAAAGCTGTCTAATAACAAAAAGAAAAAATGCCTTTCCACCGCCAATATATAAGCTGCATGAATGTGTGAAGCCTGCAATGTTCAAGCGTGAAGGCATCCCTGCTGGACTTTCATATGCTGTTTCATCCCTGAGGGCTGACCTCTTTGAAATATACCCACTGATTGATTGGGGGCACTCTATGGCTGTTTGAAGCTGCTATTAGCTTTCTCAGGGTGTCTGGCTTTTGAAGATGATTTGGGGGGATCATGCACCCTCATCCTGATCACAGCAAGTTGTTAACAAAATGATTGGTCTATTACAATCCCAACAGCAACCAAGTGTCTGTTTTTTGGGGGGCCCAACACACAGCCACAGAGCAATCGTTTAGACACTATTTTAGAGACATGAGTGATATAATCGTGGCAGTAAGATGGGTGATAAGGCTAGTCTAATACCCATAACCACACAGTCGCCTTACCGCTGATGGGGATCATGTCATCATGTTCTAATCGTGTTCTCAGCATGCTGACTGTGTGGGCAATTTATTTGCAGATAACACGATTTGCAATCATATATCTTTCCTATAAACTGTAGGGCCAAACTGGTTTTATTTGGAAATCTGTATTTTCTGACCTGCTCATGAGAGTTCACGTTAACAGAACTGAGTGCTCTCAGGAGCTCATTTTTTTTAATTTATTTGAACAAAACTGATGTTTTCACAAGACATACTGTCTGGCACAGTAACAAAACTGTTAATAAGTTGTGTTTATAGTGAACTGTGGCCGTATATGTTTAGATGCGCTTGACTAGAAAGCAACAGTTACTTACAAAAAAACACGCAGATGATGTTCAGGTGAAGTCTGCAGCCGGATGAATAAAAATATTCATTGCAAAAAAAAAGGATGTAATATGTTTATGTATTGCATTAGGGTGTATATTAACCCAATGACTCAAATACACTCAAATTTCACGATTAAACAGCCTATCACTACATAACATCAGCCTGGTAAACTCGGGTGTATTGTTCTGGATAAGACACAAAAAAACCTAGACCTTGGTTCGGCTGTCAACCCACCTTTTTCAGACAAGCCATCCGCGGTTTGTAACGCTGGCCATGATCCCGCACGTTTCTTATAGTCATGTTGGCGTCTTAAGCCTGCAAAATGCTTACAGCCCTCCGGTGACTGGCAAAGACCAGGAAATAAAAATGAAGACAGACCTCTGGAAGACGTGCGAAGATTTCCGATACTGCCGGCGTCTAATCTCTTATTATTATACTGATATCCACAAAGACGATGCTGAGTCTCCGCCAATCAGCGAGCAGCTCCGCTTCTACTAGTGAAGCCTAACCACAGCATGAAGAGAAGGCGGAGTGGAGCTGCTTTACATTCACACCACCACCAGGGGGCGCTGCTGCTACCTGCTGTGTGTCAAATCTCATGGCCTGGATTTACAGTCATTATTATTATTATTATTATTATTATTATTATTATTATTATTATTATTATTATTATTATTATTAAAATTAGTTTTTATAGTCTACGGTAATGAATACTTTACTGACAAAATTGCGCACTGCTTCGTAACAAATCATTGCATGTGATTATATATGTCTCTCTCTCTCTCTATATATATATATATATATATATACAGTATATATATATTTGTACTTGTTTACCTACTAAGCTGATAAGAGGATAGATAACCTATGTTGTTGTCTTGAAATCTCAAAAGACTAAACACTCTGTGTTGTAAACAGAATGTGTTCATTTTTAAGAGGTGCCTTAGCTTTTAGTAATAATAAAATAATAATAATAATAATTAAAGTGTCAGCTGCCTGAACAACTCAGCGCGGAGTTACCGCCCAAGTTCGTGCACGCGCACAATGCGCGCTCTCGTCAGTGATGGATCCATGAAGTCGTTACTACAAAAATGGCTGATTTCCTGCCCTCCCGGACGGCGATAGTTTGTATCCCCAGTTGTCTTTTGTCCAGCAACGAAATCGAGCAACAGAGGATATCTAAAGAGATAGACAGATGTATTAATCGGGAGAAGACGTACGTGAAGCGACTGGTAAAGATATTACTGCTCGGAGCAGGCGAGAGCGGCAAGTCAACTTTCCTGAAGCAAATGCGCATAATTCACGGGCAAGACTTCGATCAGCGGGCCAAAGAAGAGTTCCGGGCTACCATCTACAGCAATGTGATCAAAGGTAGCGCTTTCTCATCGCCTAACACACGCTTTGTCGAGTTAGTGAAGCTTTGTGATCTGTCCAGATTCAACGCGCTTCGCTTATTTCGCAGTGGAAGTGATTTCTGTGGCGAACTTTGGCGATAAGACTCGAGGTGAACGTACAAAAGCCATCAGAAGTGGAATTAGCTTCGCGCCACGCCTTGTACTTCACCCCAAACTAACCCAAACTCAGCGCTTTTTCTCTCGATAAACTCCAGTCGGCTTAGCTTAACTTATTTCAGGAAGAAAAGCCCCGCTCGCAAATGTAGCATGATAAAGTAAGATTGATAAACTGACAAAACGGTCAGCTCGTATTGTTTTCCGGCTGTTTGCACTTAGCTAGCGAGCTAAGCCTCGAGCTAAGCCTCATGTTTTGTTATTCAGAATGAAATTCCTACAAGCTTAAGGCTTAACGTGTGCTGACTCAGATCTGCCTGAACTGGAAATAGTAGCACCACGTGCATGCTTTTATATACCTAATGACTTTCTGCTGCTCTCTGATATGGTGTGTGTGTGTGTGTGTGTGTGTGTGTGTGTGTGTATCTGCAGGAATCCGAGTGCTGGTGGATGCCCGAGAGAAGCTGCACATCCCATGGGGAGACTCTTCTAACCAGACTCACGGGGAGCTCCTGATGGGCTTCGACACGCGCTCAGCCATGATGGTTCAGGGAATCGTAGAGACCAAAGTTTTCCTGCATTATCTGCCCTCCATCCACACCCTGTGGGCTGACAGCGGCATCCAGAGCGCCTACGACCGGAGAAGAGAGTTCCAGTTGGTGAGTTGTCAAGAATGATTGAGATTTAGATTGGTGAGATTATGTCGATGCTTTAAAACCTCCCATGGACCCACACGTCTGGAACATATGTTCACAACACTTACTCATTTCCATAGTTGTTGAGAGATGATCATTGTGAGTAGAAATATTACTGTGCTAGTGAATGGGGTATATTTTGCCTGAGTTTTTGTTATGGTGGTGGTCTTATTATAGGATCACTTGGTCCTCTTGTCATACAGTCTGTATGGTCGTGTCAGACCTTTACATGCGGTCAGCTGTAAGCTGCATTCCACGCACAGGGAAATCATTTTTCCTTTTCTCCATCAGCCTCATAGACTGTAGTTACTATTGTTATAACAGTGTTTATAACACCTCAGTGTATACTATGGGATGTAATTCAGTGCTGCTGTCCTTATCTGTATTCAGATTTCAACCTGAAATGAGATTGACCAAAACCAGGTTTTTACTACGTGTCTTTTTTCCTCAGTTGTTAGATTATACCTCTTGCAGGCCACCCTTTTTATATTGGAAACCTTCTCAGAATACTATAAAGCAGTGCTCCTAAAACGGGCTTCCTTAAACGACAGTGTTTAATATTTGTTTCGAGTCATTTTAACTACAGTTTTTACTACAGATTCCAGCATAGACATGCTGCACTGACTACTGTTGGTGGATGGATATACTTTATTAATGCCTGAATTGGGAGCAGTGGTTGTATAAATGAAAAAAAAACTACCTTTGCAAAATTGTGCAATTTTAAAAAAATAGGAAATGGGTTTTATTTTGGAGCTCATTTTTTGGGCTACAGGAGCATCATCACCCACCCACCCCCAAAAACCCAGCCCCAATAGTGCACTTCCTATCTTCTGTTCTCATCTGTACTTGGATTTGTTTAGAATCTATTATCTGTTTAGTCTGAAAAATGTATTACTGTCTTAGTAGTTATACACCCCCCCCAATCAATAAATAGTTAGAATTGAGGTCTCTTGGTCTGATCTTATTTTCTGGTTCCCTTCCACGGGTTTCAGTCTGAGGATTTAATGTAAGGAGTCGTTGCACAGTAGTTCAGAACAGAAAGTGAAACTCCTGTCATGTGGTTAGAGAGTTTTCTTGTTCCTTTTTCCTTTACGTTACTTTTGGAATAAATTTCTAAAGTGAGGTAACACCAGTGTATTTCTGTAAAGAGTATGCAATTTATCATTTTATTTGCAGTGGTGGTTTCTCTGAAATGCTGTTAAATGCTGTCAGGATTTGTGGAATCATGTGACTTGTAAGCTCCAGGAACAAATTCAGACAGTATCACTGAAGGAAAGCAGAGGCTGAAGGTTAAAACGGAGCACTGTTCTCACTGCATGAAGGCGAAATAAGGGATCGGGGGAAACTGGAGATTTACTGTTTAGGCTTTAGGATTTGAGACTGAGGGGTAAGGGTCATGGTTTTTATGCCAGAAACAAATTGAAGCGGCTTATAATGTGCCAGAATTTGTGTTTCATAACCGATTTTCTGTTCCATTTAAGCTGCTGTACAACATTGAATTTGTTTTAGTGATTTGCATTTACATTTATGGACTTTAGCAGACGCTCTTATCCAGAGCAACTTGCAGGAGTGCTTAGTCATTAACTTGTAATATCCAAAGCTAAAGCTGGTATACCTGAATGCAAGCTACTCATACACTACCTTTTTAAACTTTATAAGTCCCAGAACCCAAATATTCCTAAACCACACAATTTAATGATTTAAAACAATTTAAAATTTGAAAATTAAAAATATGATTAATAGTGTTCATTAAGCATCAAGGTGTTTAAATACTAGTTTTATGTTTCAATCAAGGCCTCTTGTTTTGATTTTATTATTTTATATTATTTTATATTATTAATTAACTGTAGTCGACACAGGTGCATTTTCTTTTCTTTATAATAATTTAAACCTGAGTGTTGGTAATCAGTCAGTCAGTCATTATGTGTACCGCTTATTCCCAGTTACGGGGGAGCCGGTGCCCAGCTGGCAACTCTGAGCACAAGGGCAGGAACCAACCCTAGACAGGGCGCTAATCCATCGTAGG
>JANCOA010000057.1:10908151-10922480 GCA_024363135.1 Leptodoras oyakawai | reverse complement strand
AACCTTCTTAAGATCCAGTGGTGCAAAATGCAAATTCTTCCAATTTTTTAGCTGGTCTTAAGATTTTGATCAGGAGTTTATATTCTAAGTTTGAAGAGTCATATGCTTCTCTTTTTTTTTTTATTTGTGATGTGATGTTTTGGGACGCATTTTGCTTTTTTAACCCAGATTAAGAGGCATTTAAAGTATGCATAAATGCTTCTGCAATATATCACTGCTTTTATTTTGATTTTGTTTTCTTACTCAGCTGATCAACAGAATCTATAAATCTATTCATGTCACCAGACCCAGCAACTGAATTAGCTCTGCTACCGTAATCCATAGTATGGTGCCCAGTCCAAATGAATTGGCACTTTGCTGTGTATATCCTGTTGAGATAGTAAACAATGTTTAACCTGTTTTGTTTGCCATTCTGTCATTCAGTTCCGACACCAAGGGTAAGCGGACCAGGAATTGTTAAGATCGTCGTTCGTCAAGCTGCAGGCAAAGAAGGTGGGCAGGTCCCCACTCTGGCTGTGCCCCCATCTCCTCGTGTTGCCCCTCCTCAGTCAGTTTTGTTGCACCCACATGGAACCCCAAGCTCTGCTCTTAGGCCACCTATTCCTCTACAGCCTTCCCAGCGACTTCCTGTTCACCCTACTCCAGCTCAAGCTCCTACCTCAAGTCCTGGCCTACCTCCACCTTCACGTTCTATGCTCAAGGTGGTGGAGGGAGCATCCCCATGCACAGGGTTAGGTGAGCAAAATCTGATTCAGAATTTACAGCAGTATTTTCCACATTTATGTGTAGTGTATATTATTTTTCATGGAAGTAATTAAGCATGTAATCCATGGCACACTTGGGATTTATTCTTACAATATATGTTATATGTATATTCTAATCTTGGTGATTTCTGTTATTCTTTCTTTGTCCTATAGCTAAGGCAAATGCTTCATCAGCAGTTGAAGAGGGCAGTAGCGATGTTCTAACGCTTAAACCCATGTCCTCATCTCAAAGCCGTGCATTTGGATTTCAGCATCCCCTATTCCAGCCTCCACCTCCACCACGGACCCCATTTTACATGGTAAGAGTTAAATAGAAGACAAGACTGTGTTTATTCAACACTAATGATGACTTAACCTATTCCTAAAATATTTTAAATGCCAATATAAACATAGCACAAAAAGTAAGGAAATTTGTGTTTGGTAGATTATTTCTTTGTTGTAACAATGTTTCGTGGCAATAAATCTTATTTCGTTAAATTAATATGTTGTTAAATTGCCAATATATCTTGAGAAAACATCCACCAAACACCAAATGAGTCAATGGCAGAGATGATTTGGCAAGTTTTTCATGGGCACAACCCACATTCTCAGCTCAACTGCTCATCCCACAAATGCATGTTCCTCACAACTGTGGCAACATTTAAAGGGGAAATTAACAGGCTTTCCAACTGTATAAGATTTTATATGTATATTGCCAAGAAGCAATGATATGATAAAGAAATAATCTACCAAACACATATTTCCTTACTTTTTGTGCTGTGTATAAAATCAAAAGACTTAACTCCATCTCCTCTTTTTGACAGTCATGGCTTGCAGATCGTCATAAGGCCCAGAGAGAAGACCTGATCACTCAAATCTTTCGAATCAATGAATTGCACTGCAATGTAAAACCTGTGTTTGGTCGAGAGGTTCTGGATTTTCTCACCTTCCTCCCAGGCCCTAGTAACACATCAGCTCAACCCGTCCTTAACAGATGGAGTCACTCTGGGTATAGTTCTTGTCTCAGTTCTGAATCCCAGCATAAACATGACTACCTTGACCAAAGTGAAACACTGCGAGAAGCCATTTACAGCTATGAGGAAAGGCTACACATGATGTCTGAGGTCATAGACAGGTGTGCTTACTGTTCAATCATTAAACACTGGCATCCCATACCTTGATGAATTAATAGTGTTTAAGTCTTTCCAAGATTTGTATGCAAATTGTTGTATAACCAGTGCCTCACCATACCCCACAGGTTCACATTTGCCATCCCTCCAGTGGAGGCCAAGCCTATCACCATGCATTGCTGCCATCCACCTCCTTCCTTCAGCAATCAGCAGGTTCTATTTTCCTCAACACTGTCTGCTCATCTTTCTCCCCTCATGCATACGCTGCACCGCATTCACTGCAACATGCGGACACATTTCCCTGACTTGCGACTTATCCAATATGACTGTGGTGAGTACCAGTATAAGTGTTGTGAGAATTGCGGATATTTTCACCTTATATAATTTTGTTACTGTCTCCTGTGTGTGATTTCTTTTGTGGAAATGAGGTATTTTTGTTGGATAATTTGTAAATCATTATTATGGGCACAGTAAAACTAAAGTAAAAGGCACAAATTCTTTTGTTTTCCTAATTATAAATTTGTTTCCTAATACTCTTGGAACCTGCAAACTTGCTAGCCTTTATTTATGTATTTGGCTGTATGTATTTTATGAACCTCATGTACATTTGGCTATGTAAAGTAAAATTTTGATCGACTGTTAGGTTGATGGAAGTAATTCTGTTTTTCGGATTTGTCATTTTTAAATGTATTCGGTCATCCAACAGATTTTTTTTAATTGGCTAAAGACAGCACAAGCCTTTTGTTCTTTTTGGTCAGCAGTGGTTTGCCCCTTAAAACTCGCATTGAGGCCATTTTTGCCTGATGTCTTTCTTATTGTAGAATTATGTTTGTTGACCTTAACTGAGGCTTGCAGATCTTTTAGATGTTTGTCTAGGTTCCTTTGTGACCTCCTGGATGAGCTGTCGATATGCTCTTGGAGAATTTTTGATAGGCCGACTCTCGGGAAGGTTCTCTGCTGTCCGGGTTTTTTCCATTTGTGGATAATAGCTTCACTGTGGTTGCTGGAGTCCTTAGCAGTGGCTTTGTAACCCTTTCTTGACTGGTAGTTTTCAATGACTTTGTTTCACATCTGTATTTGAATTGTTTTAGGATGAGGCATCATGTTCCTACTTCACATTGCCAGACAGGTTCGGTTTAAGTGATGTTTAGTTTAAGATGGTCTGGCAGTCATCATGCCTGTATATGGTTAGTTTAATTGAACTCAGTTAAACTTGGTTAACTGGACGATTTAATAGCTATGGGGCAATTACTTTTTGACATAAAGCCAAACATTTGTGTTTGGTAGGGTTAAACAGCATTTTTCCTTCAATAAATGTAAGAATATTAAAAACATGCTTGGGTTAACTTTGTCTAACATTAACAGTAGTTTGATCCTCTTCTCATGGTTGTTTGTGATAAATCCTTGACAGCTGAGGTTTTGACTCCATTCATGTTTCAATCTTCTATATCCCTTCTCCGGAAGAAAGACAAAGATCCTTCTTCCTGCACCTCATATAGATCTCTATCCCTTCTAAATGTACATGTGAAAATTCTGGCTAAAAGCTCTTGCGTTGCGCCTGGAGAATGTTCTTCCTGATATAATTGTGAGTTTTTTTTTTTTAATGTTCACACATTTCTCGTCTGTTTCATAGTTGCGATTTTACTGGATGCAGAGTAAAGATTTCAAGTTGTTTTTTCCTCGGGTGTTTTTTTTTTACTGTTCTGCACAGACCTGGATTCTGAGACAAATTCCTGTCTTGGATATGGTTGTTGCATACTAGGTTAAGATAATGTTGAAGGTTTTAGGCATTAACATCATGTGTTTCTCTGTCTTACCATCTTGGTTCAACAAAGTTCAGTCAGATATTATGGCTTTCACTTTATTGGCAAGATGCTGTGTTATTATGGAGGAAGTCCCCAAAGCCGTCTTCAATTTTATTGTGGCTTCAGGACATAATTTTATTGTGGCTTCAGGACGTTTTGTCCTTCCTTTTAGACTGGAGAAGATAAGTCATTCTGAGAGGTAATATAGCTGCATTGTATTTTAAATAGAACTTCTTTCTCACTTATTTTACTTCAATTAATGACAGATGACCTTCCTGTCTTAAAACGAACAAATGTATTATTTTATAATAGTTGATCATTGGTTGTTTAATTAATTAATTTCTGTATGTGTGTGTGTGTGAGTATGTTCTGATTATGGAATCTCGTACCTCAAGGGGAAAATGGATACATTCCATCCACTTTCCAACCTGCTTTTATATCTGTATGGCTGTTTAGCCATCGGGTGACACGGTGGCTGGGTGGGTGGCACTGTCGCCTCACAGCAAGAAGGCCCCGGGTTCGTGTGGAGTCTGCATGTCCTCCCCGTGTCCGTGTGGGTTTACTCCGGGTACTTCGGTTTCCTCCCACTGTCCAAAGACATGCACGTTAGGTTGATTAGCGTCTCTAAAGTGGCCCTAGTGTGTGTGTGTGTGTGCAGCCTATGATTGATTGGCGCCCTGTCTAGAGTTGTTCTTGCCTTGCGCTCTATGTGGCCGGCTAGGCACCGGCTCCCCCGTGACCCTCAAAAGGAATAAGCGGCCAAGATGAATGAATGAATGTTTAGCCATCTATCTGTCTACATAGATACAGTTGATACAGATAGCTACTGAGCAAAGTGGGTGGATGGATAGATAGACAAATATGTAACAATCATTCCCCTAATAATGCTGTTTCAGCATAAATTGCAAGGTAAATAGTGCCTGTAACTTAAGGTCGTACGTTGTAACTACACTGGCACTTAACCTGAGACATGATCCAGGTACTTTTGGTATGGAATCTAAGAATCTGCACTTGAACTGCAGCTGGGGATGGCAAGTGTGCATGATGAAACGAGCACAAAAGCCAACATGACGACTTGTCAAAAGTATAGTAAAAATCATCATCAAGGCAGTACTAAATTATTATGTCTTGTCATAATAAAAGATGATTCAGACCAGTTCACTGCCTTGCATAATATGTTATTGTTGGGGGTTTAACAATATACAGAATTGAAATTTTTTTAGTAGACATTTATTAAGCTTTGCCAGAATACTTTAGCTGCCTTAGTTTTCCATTTTCAATTTAATTAAACATTATAAATGTATAAAAGTATGCATGTTTGGCAGATCTGTAACACATACCGGTCCAGCACTTAATAGCTGTCAGCTTCGTAGCTTGCTGGGAAGATGAAGTTTTCCATACACCAGACCTTAATGCTTTGGGGGAATCATAGGAGGTAGTATGGTGAAGGCCATCACATGCTTTCTCTGAGACACATGAAGCCAGCCCAGCTGCATCTTTTTGAACTGCTGCTCTTGCCGTGTCACGGGGCAGTGTAACACATTCTACAGAGTGTCAGGTTGTCTTGCAAGTTTAGCTGATGCAGACCAAGTAATAAATGGACTGATTTGCACAAATGGGTGTGAGGAATTTCAGAAATCTACAAATGAATCCAGGAGGTTCAGACACATGCCACAAGATATGTAAATGCACATGGAGCAATATAGAAATAAATCAATGCACAAGTAAATTATAAACTACCATGCTTATCCTTTGCAAATGTTTTTGTGAAATATAAAAAGATGTATCCATCTTATTTTGTTTATTTGTAAATCACATTTTATTTTAATGGAACGAAAATAGCCCATGCATATCATTGTTGGTTTCTGTGTTGAATTAGGCAAGTTGCAGACTCTCCATCTTCTGCTCCGGAAATTAAAGTCTGAAGGTCACAGGGTGCTCATATTTACTCAGATGACCCGCATGCTGGATATACTGGAGCAGTTCCTCAACTACCATGGGCACATTTACTTACGGTTGGATGGCAGCACACGAGTAGAACAGAGGCAGGTAAGGGAATAGATCTGTTTCTAGCTTTGAACAGATTGCAAATTGAGTAACCATAGCTCTAAGACTGTTGATTACCTCTATCTGTTAATTTGGTGGTGTTGTGCTTAAAAATATTTTCAATAATGATACAGTGTATCCTGTGTGAATTTTTGTAGCAGTTGTGCCATTACCCAGGTTCAGCTGGATTATTTTGACATTCTCTACCTCCTAGGCCCTGATGGAACGTTTCAACGCCGACCGCCGAATCTTCTGTTTCATCTTGTCCACCCGTAGTGGTGGTGTGGGAGTCAATCTGACAGGGGCTGACACAGTGGTGTTCTATGATAGTGACTGGAACCCTACCATGGATGCTCAGGCTCAGGACCGCTGCCACCGTATTGGACAAACCAGGGATGTTCACATTTATAGGTACCTGTTATAATTCAGATATAAAATAATAATAATTTATAATAATATAAATTCTAATATTATAATAATAATTTTATACAGATTATTCTTGAAGTCAAAGCAGATGCTTTTGTGGAAAATGTATTGAGGTTCTTCACACTGAGTCTCTTTAATGTAAAATTTTATTTAGACTGATCAGTGAACGGACAGTGGAGGAAAACATTTTGAAAAAAGCCAACCAGAAGAGAATGTTGGGAGATATGGCAATTGAAGGGGGCAACTTCACAACTGCCTTTTTCAAAGAGGTAAGTTTTGTTTAGTTTTTTTGTTTTTGAATGTATGTATTTATAAATGTATTATACAATTAAAATAATTTGTATTAATAAGCCATCATTAATGTGAAATGTTCTCCTGCTGTTTTTTAAACATACAGCAAACTATCCGAGAATTGTTTGATGTGTATGAGGGGGAAAAGAAGGAAGCTGAATCGAGTGTTCCTCCATCGGATGATGAGGAAGCCATAAATAAACAACAAACTACTATTCTAGAGCAGGTAAAATGTATTCTCTTGATTGAAAACTTTGCTCAAATTTACACAGTTAAGTACAAATTCTTTCTATAGATTGGTGTGTGTGTGTGTGTGTTGTGACCAAAAATTTTCATATCGGTTAATATCGATAATCATTCAAGTTTAAAGGCTGATTTTTGCTCCTGGATGAAAGCTAAAGAAACCAGACCAATTGCAGTTTTAAACTATTCTTTATGGTCAGACCATGACAAACACCAAACAGTGGAGCATTTCACAAATCTAAGGTAGAACATTGAAAACAATTATAATGATAAAATCTTGAAATTCGTTTTTCAGCATATGCATGAAATAAAACAAATAATTTTTCAGTCCTTTTTCAGCAACAAAAGTGTTACACAGCTCACATGTAAGACGGCTCAGACTGCAAAGTTTTAAGTGTTTTAATGGATAATGTCAGTAAATGCACAAAAAGTCTTAACTCTGCTCAGCATGCGAAAGTATAGATAGTATTTGTATAGACTGCACCAGGAAGTGCTTTAGCTGACAGTGTCAACAATATAAATGGACAAAAGAAATATCTCTACTATGGTCAGTATCTTCTGTCCATGTTTTAAACAAGAAAAGCCTTTCCCTCCATGTCATGGGTTTTAAAGCTGCCCTGTGATGGGTCACAATATTCCCCCCTGGGCTCCTGGTGGCCATGGCTTAATCCATTGCTTATGTTCTACATATCTTTCAGCATATTTGTAAATATCTTACAAGACAGGTGGGCCTGCGACCTGGGCAGTGATGGGCTTAGTCTGCTTAAATGCAGCTCTGTAAGGATGCAAACAAATGGCAATTTAGGATTTGATCTCAAGGCTAGTTTTTGTTTGTATTATAGTTAACACATTTTGCAAACACAAGTGATACTAATATGCTTAACATATAACTTACAAAAACATGCATATAGGCTTTCACATCCCGTATTTGCAATCTGTAGGCATCAACCGATCACCATTGTTTGGCTTAAGAATGAAGAATAAGATCAACATAAATTACACAGTTTGCAGTGCACAGTGATATTTTTTTGTCAGATTAAATAGCCAAAATATCTTCGAACTAAACTGAGTGACTTGTTGACAATGTCTGGTCTCAATTTGTATATCTCATGATACAGCCTAACTTGTGCAATACTGTACATACCTCAATTCCTGTGACATGACTGCAGTTTGTGATTCATTTCTGTTCATGCTATCCAAACATGGAAATTAATTACATAGAACATTTTTATCAAACATTTGTTTCTATTTCTATTGTAGAAAATTATATTGCATTAATTATCCTTGCTATTTTGTCATCCAGCCCTAGTTGATATTTTTCTCTCTCTTATCAGGCTTTGTGTCGTGCTGAGGATGAAGAGGACATAGTAGCAGCTTCCCAAGCCAAAGCAGAGCAGGTGGCTGACTTGGCAGAATTTAATGAAAATATTCCTCTGGATGATGGTGAGAGCAGAGACCAAGAAGAGGAGGAACTTTCCAAAGCTGAGCAGGAAATTGCTGCCCTAGTTGAACAGGTAAAATTGTATTTAAAAAAACAAGTTCTTTCCAGTTTATAATTATTTTTGATTGTTAAGCAAGTGTCTTGTTCTTGCTTCTAACAGCTCACTCCCATAGAGCGATATGCCATGAATTTTCTGGAGGCATCTCTTGAGGATATTTGCAAAGAAGAACTGAAACAGGCTGAGGTTAGTTCTTTAATCTCTTATTAAAAATTAACTGTAGAATTATAAAATTCTGTCTGACTTACTAAGTGTAACTGCAGTTAAAAGTGATTGTTTCTTCATGACAACAGGAGCAGGTTGAAGCTGCAAGAAAAGGTTTAGATCAGGCAAAGGAGGAGGGTTTAAAACTACATCAGTCATCTGATAATGATGACGACGACTCCATGCCTAACACTCCCGAGGAACACCCTCCAGCTCGTCGCACACGCAGACACCGAGAGAAAGGTGCACCCTCTACAAGGGTCAGTGGCAGGCTTAGAGGAACACCAGCTAAAATGGATGATGTATCTACAGTAAATCCATCCCCAGACAGAGAGAAAGGGAGGAGAGGGGAGACAAGTGTGAACCGTGTCCCTGGGCCTAGTTCCAGTCTGAAGTCCTCTCAGTCCAGAGAAGTGCATGAAAGATTCCGTACTGGTATGCGAGATAGAGCAGGAGGTGATGTGGCCTCCTCAACATCCACTACTGGAGGACCTCTGAAAATACAAATTGATCAGCAGCTCTCTGAATCAGAAAGGTTGAGAGTACCATCACAGTATCACCAGCCCCTCTCTATAGTGCCTTCAGATGCTGCCTCATTATCAGTGGACCAAATCTCCAGTGGACATACTTCAACACTAACAACATTCAGAGATACAGAGGATGAGCATGGAGCAGAGACAAACACCAACACCCCACAACAAATCATAAGAGAGAGGAGAGCGTCTGTATCTTCAGAATCTATTTGCTCTCCGGAACATCAGTCAGAGCAGGATGGCCAGCATTTACTCTTTCCTTCACTGGCATCTCCCCATTCTCGTTCACCACGCAAACGCCAGTCTGCTGATGACGAGGTCTTGAAGGGCCTTCCAGAAGATTCTCCATCTGCAAAAGTCCTTAGAAAGCTTCCTGGTCGCCTTGTCACTGTGGTTGAAGATAAGGAACCAAAGCGAAGGAAAAGGGGAGAATGTGGGAGTGGAGGAATACATACTGAAGGTTCCTCTGAAGAGACAGAGCAGGCTGAGTCCTCACAAGATGCAGTTCCCCTTTCACCAAGCCAGTCTCTTAATGATAAACCTCTTCCAAAATCACCTTCAGCATCTCCCCCTGAGACACAGCAAGGACAGGAACAAGCCTCCCCTTCATCACTCACAAATCAAGGGAGAGGCTACTACCCTTACTCACCTACACACCATTCACCAGACATGCCTGTTCTTCGGAACTTACCTGTGCGCCGGCGCTTGGAGACGGAATCTCGTATGGCTGCTCAGTTAGGAGAACAATTCCTAGGCCGAGGCAGAGGACTTGACCGACGCACTCCCCTGTCACCAAAAAAACAGGAGCCTATTTCATCTAAGGATGGCAGTACCACCCCTAATGTGGTGTCTGACGGTAATGCAACCTATTTCTCACCAGGAAAGCGCAAAAGGGGTCGGCCTCCCAAAATATCATCTAAGCCACCAGAAACCCCAGAACAAGATTTCCCTATTACACAGAAATCTACACATGAAGAACAAAGTCCACCTCAGTCACCAAAGCGAAAGCGGGGACGACCACGCAAAGATTCCACTACAAATGCAGTAGACAATGGTAAACCTGAAAAAGAAGCAAACTGTCCTACAAGCTTATCATCCTTTTCACAGGAAAGCTTTTCTGGAGTAAACCTCAACTCGCATAGTTCTAGTATTGGGTCTTTAATTGTGCCCTCTGTTCCTGAGTGTTCAACTGTAAACTCTGTCCCTGATGGTGTGTCTGAACTGTTTAAAACTGTAGACTGTCCTCAGTCTCCTAAAACAGACATTCAAGCCACACAGTTGAATACACCCCTGCTTAAAACCCCTTGTGAATCACAGACACACAAACAAACATCCACTCTAGAACTGTCATCTGATCACACAAACTCCAGCTCACCAGACTTTTCCCTTACAGTTCAACAAGTTATTCAGACCGAAAATGCCACTCAGACCAATATAAAACCTTCATCACTACCTACTACTGCTCCAAGTGAGAGCTTTGATAACTCTGTTCCTAAGCCTGCCAAACAGTGCATGCCTTCATCTACATCCTCAGTTTGTCAAAGCAGTTCAGTAACCACAGTACCCTCACAGCTTTCAACTGTGTCAGACAAAGACATTGCTACAGAGATATCTGTGAAATCTGAGTGTACAGCTCATCCCCAAGTCTCAGCTACACCAACTGAATTGGTGGCACAACCAGTGCTTGAAAGCAGCATATCAGGTGCAAGTCCTCCACTAAACTCTGTTAGTGCCACATCAGCTGCATTTGCCCAGACATGTGAGCTTCTATCAGAAGCTGGTGTTCAGCCATCATCAGTTCCTGACATGACTCAGGTTTCTGCTCAGCCTGATATACCACTGGAACCTACATTTAATCCAAACCAGACAAACACTGCTTATTCTCAATCGAAGCTTGAACAAACAGAATCAGACCCTACACATTCAAACCAAATACCTATAGACCCTATATCTTCTCCCAAGCCACTTGAATTGGCATCTGACTCTTCTCAGTCATCACCTGCTCCTAGGCAGAGAACTACACCTACTTCTGTACCTGCTGAAGAACAGACAACAGAGAATCAGCAAGACCCTATTGTGTCAAAGGAAGATGGCTTAATTGAATCTACAGAAGAAATGGAAATAGATACATGTGGAAAGCCTGAGAAAGCAGAGAGAGATAATAGCCACTCTCAGGCAACAAAGAGGAAATTGGAAAATTTGCTGGGGGATCAGAGGTCTGCTGCACCCATAATTTCAGAAACCGAGATGCAAACCACTCCTGCAAGTGATGTGGCTGATACACCTGTAGAAGAAGAAATTCAGACAAAGGAGCAAGAAAGCAAAAGCACAGGCAAGAAAAGAAACATTTGTCGACAAAGCAGTCAGGAATCAGTTCGCTCTTCCTCTCCATCTTCTGTTTCTTCTAGTGGTACCCTTTCATCTCGGTCAAAAAATTCTGCAGAGAGCAGTATGTCAGCAAAGAGACAGCGAATGGAGAGAGAGTCAGAAAAAGATGGTGCAGACAGAGGGTCTGATCAAGAGCCAGTGAAAACTGAGAGAGAGTGTTCAAACTCTACTTCCTCAGATTCTGAAGACTCCACTGGACAAGAAAGACGTCTTACTCGTTCATCACACAAAAGTTTGGAGAAAGAATCCATGCGTGACAAAGGTAACAAGAACAGTAATGGGCAAAGGAGGTCAGACAAGAAAGTGACCAAAGAAGTGGAGGCCACTGCAGCAACACCTATTCGGGTTACACGTAAATCCATAGGCACCCAACCTATTACAAAACTGACTTCTCCAATATCATCTGAGCCTGAGGTACTAGGCAAACGCTGCTCTGCACTCAATGCTGCTGCTAAACTTTTGGCTATGAGAGGAAAGGGACCAGATCCACCAAGTTCCAGTTCTAAATCTAAGGCTACACAAGGACTGCAACCCACTTCTGAAAAAATCAGTAAGTCTAAAGGCAAACAAGACCAGGACACTCCTAAGACAAATGCAGTTGTTAAAACAGAGAGTAATCGACAAACCCCTACTCGTGTAACAGATTCCCCGCAGTCCTCCACTGGAACAGGTCACCTTGCCTCCCGCTCTACTCGGCAGCGACCAGGCAATCTTGTTCCTCCCTTGGAAACTGAAGCCAAGAGAGCCAAAAAAGAAGAGAAGAAAAAGACATCAGATCCCAAGGAGGAAGTAGAGGAAGAAAACAGAGAGACAAGGTCTTCGAGAGGGCACAGTGCTTGCAGTAGTGTAAGCAGTGAAAGAGGAGCGGGCAGCAGCAGGAGCCGGAGTAGCAGCAACAGCAGCCAGCGAACTCGCAGCCTGAGCTCAAGGAGCACTGGTCCACCACACTCACACTCAAGAGCTCCTTCATCAGGTAGTGATACAGAGAAGGGGAAAGGCAGGCAGAAGAAAATGGGAGAGAATCGAGGCCGTGAAAGCAGGAGAGAAAGGCATTCAAAAAATCATGAAAAGCCAGAGTCCAGTGCAAGTGAGGGAACTCCTGACAGGGTGCTGAGGAGTGTTGCTGCGCTGGCAGCAGCTCAGGCTCGCACTCCAGCTAGCAACACTCGTTCTTCCTCTAGTCAACAACGGCACTCCAAAACCTGATTTAAGACAAGAGACATGATGACACAGAACTGCAGTAATGTAAGGAAGGTTTTTACGGGTTTTAAGGAAAGGGGATCAAACTTGCCATTCTTTAACACTGTCTGTGAGATATCGAATCAAGTCTGTTGCGTTTTGCAAACAGAACTAAACTTGAGTGCATTCTCAACTATTAAGCCATCGTGAGCGTGGAGAGGAAATGGAAATGCAGGACAGATGCAGTAGTCTAAGGTTACCCATTTAAAAATATGGCATTGGTATGCACTTGGTATTAAGATCAAAAGAACTATACCCCAAGGACTTTGGACAGCTGGGTAAGGAGCAAGAGTTGTTTAGTTCACACTATGTACTGTAATCATTTAAAGACTGGAATACTAAAAGAAGTATCTGTTAAGATGGGTCATGTGCACCCTTTATACAGAGTTTACTTGTGCTGCAAAGGTAATCGCATAAAGTAATTTATGCTAAGTTTGAAAGATTGTTAAAAACAGTTTTTAAACAGTTGGGCTATGACAATGTTTGCCTAGCTGGTGACTATTGTTTGTTTCAAGTCAGTTGATAAATTAAAAATATATTGTGGTTTCTTCCAGGGTATGAAGAGAGCAGGTCTGTAAATGTGATTTTGCTGCACTATGCTGGAGTTAGTCTCTACTTCAGACCTCCTTGTCTTGTGTGTGTGCGCCCACCCCCCCATCCCCCTACCCCTTTCCCCTCTATAAGTTACTTTTAAGTCCAGCCTACATTTCTCCATTTGCACATCCTACATAATACCCCCTGGATAGTTTTTTACATTGCTTTCAAACAAGTTAATTAATTACTGGTACCTCTCACTATGTATATCTTTGAGCTTGTGAAAAATCTTGGTCTGCTTGTCCTTTGCTTTCTGGCAATATGGAGATGAAATGCAACCTCATTTTTTTCACCTTTTCCAAAGTATTAGTGGTCAACTTTCTATTAAACTTTGTTGTCGAACAGTCTCAAGTTAGTGTGACAAAGTGAGAGTGCCTGTTGATCCACATAGGACTGGATCCTTGTATGCCTTGTTAAGAAAACAAATTTGGGCTTCAAAGATTTTTAGTGTTTAAAGTGTAATAAAGACATTTTCCATCCAGGACCACAGGAGAGGTACATCTGTGTTAAAGTCCAACCAAACTGAAAACACATCTTTAGTGTAAATTGCTGTTGTCATCCTTGTTTTTTTTTATTCACCCTTTTTATGATAAAAGAAATTCTCCTGATTTTTTTTTTTTTTTTTTTTTTCCTCTTTCAGCAAATCCTTGACAGTTGCTGTCGTTAACCCATTTTTGGGTAGAAACTTGTTTTGGGGAATGGGTAGAATGCGGTGATAGTCTTATTTTTATTTTGTCTCTTTGAATTTGTTACATTCCTTTTGTTCCCATGTAATTCCACATTGTTTTACTTGAAAGATTGAAACAACAAACATCAGTTGAATAAAAAGACCAAAAATATCCATATTTGTTGTGTGTTGATGGAAACATGGGCAGCTTTCACTGCCACCTCACAGCTCCAGAGTCCAGGTTCAATCCTGATCTCAGGATGCTGTCGGTGTAGTTTCTGTGCCATTTTCTGTGGGTTATCCCCATCTCCAGAAACATGCCAGTAGGTCAGCTGGCCTTTTATTATTATTTTGGCCTTTCATTATTTTAATGTTCAATTTATATAGACTTCTCTGACTGCAGACCATGAACATAACAGTATGTGTCCACTGTGTGGTGCAAATATCTCCCATTAGCTTCCTTTGCTGGTACTTTGCCACTGGAGGGGCAAGATTATTTACAATAAATAAACCAGTGAAAC